>BJCN01137213.1:0-13162 GCA_018326445.1 Flaveria brownii
TGGTGCTGCAAAGAGCTCCCGCGTTTTCGCAGGGTCCAGGGAGGGTCCGTCCCATTTAAGGGAAGATGTACGCGGTCTTTCCCCCACATTTTGTGGGGAGGCCGTTTCCACGGATCGAACCTGAGACCTTCGGTCCCTTAGGAACAGCTTTTACCGCTGCGCCAAGGCCCGCCCTCAATCTGATGATAACCGAATAGATAATATGAAAGTTATTGCTTGAAAATTCTTACGTGCTTCTGCATCATATTCGTGGGCCATTTTCATTCCTCGTGGTCATTTAGACGAAGTGTATCTTTTGACTGTAGAGTTGTCAAAAATGCACGGGTGGGCTGAGTAATGAGTTAGATAACATGTCAAAATAGGTGATCTTAGTGCAAATCGAAATAGGTAGGGTTGGGTTGACCCAGAAACTTTTCCCTATCTTTTTAACTTCAAAAAATAGTTAACATGAAAATTTTCTAATAGCAACTAACGTGTTAAATAAAAAAAACTGTACAGTTGGTTGCACCAAAAATAAACTACGGGTTACATTTAACCCTTCCTTTTCCAGTTGTTTTTTTTTATTTGACATGTTTACTTTGAGGTGTAAACGTGTTGAGTCGAGTCCAAGCTCGCCTAAGCTTAAGCTTAATCGCACTTAACTTAAGAGAGTTTGAGCCTAGCTCATAAGTAATTTTTTAAACTCAACCTTGGCTTGTTTATTTTTTATTAATTGTTTTATTTATATGCTTTTTAATCTATTTAAACTCAACTTAAGAGAGTTTGAGCCTAGCTCGTAACTAAAGGATCA
The DNA here is from genome assembly GCA_018326445.1 of Flaveria brownii. Taxonomy (NCBI): domain Eukaryota; kingdom Viridiplantae; phylum Streptophyta; class Magnoliopsida; order Asterales; family Asteraceae; genus Flaveria; species Flaveria brownii. The sequence goes on from BJCN01137213.1 coordinate 791, forward strand.
CTGTCGGGCCATTGGCCCACCCAATCATCTCTATTGAGTGAATACGGAACCCGAGACCACCCGCAGGAGGAAACTCACCTTAGGTGAGAAAACCCCCTATTACAACCTAGAACCCTTTTTGTTTGTTACTGGTGGGACTTGAACCCAAGAACACCCCCTATCTGTTTTTGGGGTACCTCCTTTTTACCACTTGAGCTAATGATCGTTGCTAATTATAGTTTTTATATGTAACATAATATATATTAGTTTATTATTTTATTATAATGATATATTTGACAACAATTATTATGTAAATATATATTTAACGTATTAATAAAATACATAAATAATAGGTTTATTTAAGATCGCACGCCTAATCAAACTTAATATGTGAAACTCAGGCTCGAGCTTGTTTAAACTTTGTTCAATTCGAGATTTTAGCGAGCTGATCTGGAGTGTCTCTGGTGTGGCTTTGCTGGTTTATACTTAAGTAACAATAAATAAACTCTAATTTCCTACGTGCTTCCTTCTTCTTTCCACAATCCTTATTAAGACATTAACAATTAACTTCTATAAAGGGTGACCAGCTTAGTTTAAGGAATCATAGATTATAATAAGATTCTCTTTTGTTCTGCCATATTTTTTGTTACAGATTATAATAAATAAGATTCTCTTTTGTTCTACCATTGACTTAAGTACAATGGGTTGTCATCACAAACAGTTGACTTTCATAAATTTTATACATGAGGGAAAATAAAAAATAAATAAATTATGAATTGATTGAGACAGCAGAATAGACCAGAGAACAATTCTCGTGTATTTATCCTTAAACTTTATTTATGTTTAATGAATAACGGTCATGGTTGTACCATTTCAAACTAAATGAAAACAAGAGCAAGCAGAGGTATTTCCGGTGTGTTTAATGAAACTAATCCCTGTCCACAGACGTATGTTCATCATACCCATTGAAACTACATCATAGATTAAGCGTAAATTAATCAATTTCATCAAGTAGTACAGTTAAGAAGAAATCTAAAGACAAACAACATACAGTTCAACTAACTTACAGAGATGAAGTTCAAAGAAAATGGTATTCACAAACACTAATTTGAAGGTCAACTTTAGACAGAAGCGTAACTTATAAAGCCTTCTATAGGCATTGTAACTTGAAGATGCTAATCGTATTATAAGTTCAAAATTCTAGGAAGAATGACCCATCGTAAAGAATGGAAAACATTAGACACGAACACATATTCAAGGTGTGATCATCTTAGATTTGGACCCCTCATACTCTCCAAACTCAATGACATGTTTTCACTTAGATTATACAGTTTGGCCGCTTTGTCTTCTTTCACACAGTTCTTTAGATCCATCACCAGATCATTCATGGTTGGCCTTTTGATAGATGAGCTGTCAACACAGGTCAATGCCAGTTCTACTACCTTCCAGGCTGTATTAGTTTCATAATCCCCTTGTAACCTAGGATCAATTATATTGTCAACACTTCCTTTGTCTACCATCGATTTAACCCAATTAACTATGTATATATCTGCTGATATTGCTGGTCTGCCTGTAATCAACTCCAGTAGTACTACCCCGAAGCTATACACATCACTTTTTTCGGTCAACCTGTTTGTTGTGTAATACCTGCAAAACATAACTTACATTTTAACAAGAAGATACTCAAATCATTTTCTACGTTGTGGATACTAGATACCAAAGAATTGAGAGCTGGTAACCATGGAGAAGTTTACACAATAACAACAGCTGATGATTGAAAGTCTATTAAAATTAAGGATGATGTTTTATTGATAATGAAAAACATGGAAAATACTTACTCAGGGTCAAGGTACCCGGGAGTGCCAGCAATTACTGTTGACACGTGTGTGGCACCTTCAGCTGTAAAAGCTTTGGACAACCCAAAATCTGCTAGTTTTGCCTGCAACTTCTCGTTTAATAATATGTTTGAACATTTCACATCTCTATGGACTATTGGTGGCTTGCAACCATGATGCATGTACTCTAACCCTGTTATACAAACCCATTGAACTTATAATACATCTCAGTCTTTGTGTATGTAGAACTGTAAATTGTTAGTAATCTAATCACTGACCTTGTGCTGCATCATATCCGATTTGCAGCCTTTTTTTCCAACTCAAAACGTTTCGACTCCCATCTTCCCAAGTAATTATGGCTGTTAGTGATTGAAGTTTCAGAAAGGGTTGATATTTAAAATACTTTTAAAAAAGTTACCAAATAAATGCATTCCCAAGTTTCCATTAGCCATGTACTCATAGATAATTCCCTTGTGGTTGCCTTCATCACAGTACCCAACAAGTGAAGTTATGTTTTTATGATGAACACTCATGAGAAGGCTGACCTGTAGTCGAATATGGTTTTACCTTTTCAATAATTTGAATAAATTGTTTTTTGTTTAATAAATATTCATGGAAAACTTACTTCTGCCTGAAATTCCTTGTACCCTTGAGCTGATGATTCAGAAAGCATCTTCACTGCAGCTCGAGTATCCCCAATTAACCCGCTAAACACTGTTCCAAATCCTCCTTTCCCAATAACATTACTGAAGTTCTCAGTAATTCTTAGTACTTCTGAATATGTGAAACGTTGATTTTTTGGTTCAATAAACTTATCTCTTATGCTCATATCTGCATTCATTAGTTCAAATTTGTGTTTCATTTCATATGATTTTCTTTTATAAGATGCATGTCTTATTAGGTTAACAAAATTCCAGACCTTGTGTTCGTCTTCTTTTAGTTATCCATAGGACGGCCAATATGGTCAAGAGCGCGAATAATGCAGCAATTGTTGATACCACTATGACAACAACTTTTTTGTTTTTGTTTTTCTTACATGAACCCCTATGACAGGCATCTGTGTCTTGATCACTAACTTCTCCAACACTGGTAATTTAAATTTAATAAATGTTAGAGCAGTGAAGTGGGTATTGATTTGTTTCCTTTTCATTATTTCTTTCTCAAAAAATGTGGAACTGACCTTAGCAATAATGTGCCTTTTTTTGCCTTCTCTAGGAGTTCTGTCGGTAGGGGTCTTGTGAAATTATTTCCTGTTAAGTTGCTACAAGAAAGATCGAGCTTTAGGCCATTATATAACATATAAAAATATAAAAAAAATGTGTCCTAGATCTAAGGCCAGGTGACTCACAGAATTCTCAAGAAATCTAGAGAAGCAAGAAACTTTGGAACACTTCCTGTCAAGTTATTGTAGGACAGATCCCTGAAAAAAGGAACAGTTATAGTGAAAAAAATGAGATGAAATACTTGAATAATTTAAGATAGAGCTTACAATGATTGTAACATTGTGAGGTTAGCTAAAGCAGGAGCTATCTCTCCACTCAATCCGCTTAAGGACAAGTTCCTAAATTTGAAGTTTGTAGAGAAATAATTAGTTGACAGTTTGTAATATAAATTATGGTTTTGAATGTAATACATACATGGATATGATCCTAAGATTATCTGTACAGTTTACACCTTCCCAAATAGAATCATGTGGAACACATGGATCACCTTGCCAATTTTTTTTCAACCTGTATGCTGATTTGATACTCCTCATGGATGTAGCTAATTTTAACAACAAAGGGAAGATAGATCAAAAAGACCATGTTAAATAAACATACATATTTGCATCATAACGCTTAAAAATAGAGGTGACAGTTTTGACCCATCTAGTAAATGAATGGATGGTCAGGTTTAAAAAAGAAGCTTAAAAGGAACCAGGTAAAATGTTGGTTGAAAGTTGCTCAAAGCGTTATTAATAGAGCATTTTTTCATAGAAGGGCAACTCACACACCCATCTATTCTACTCCCAGTTCTACTCTATAGTCCACTTTAGGACTTGAATCCTGCATCTTTAAGGAAGGGGGCACATTTAACACACCAGGATACCATTGGGTTAAATGCCCTTTAATGTATTTGTTTATAAAGCATAATCCCCCTAAATCATTTTACTAAAAAATTGCATCATTTAAGTAAAAAATGTCAATTAAGGTAACCAAATATTCAAAGTTGACAATGTATGGAACAAAAAAATTTCTCTTTTCAATAGGAGATGAAGTTACATTTTTAACAAACTTAGGAGTGAGCTTAATTATGGAAAATTGGGTGAAGTCAAATTTTCACAAGTTTAGTAGTGAAACTACCAATAAATGATTAAATGTATCCACGTTGGTTCTCTATATTTGTTAAGCATTCTTATGCTCCTAAATTTGTCAAAAGTTGAACTCACTCCTACCTTAATCAAACACTGAGCTTTCACTACTATTGAAGTTTTGATGCGAGAGAGAAAATTTATTGTTCCCCGTGTTACCAAATTTGGGATGTTATCATTCTTGGCAATTCTCTATATTGAAATAATAGTTTTTGTTATCATTTTTTGACACTATTATTCATTAAAAAAGTAAGAAAACAAAGGACAAGCAATGTTTTGGGTCAACCCAAGTATCCAACCCATACAAAACTTATATGGTTAGAAATTAATTTATTTTGTTAGTCTTTACTCAACCCCAAGCCAGACTTTTGTCACCTTTACCTAAAAGTAAAACACTATGGTCAAAATTAAAGAACATATGGTACTAGTTTAGATTATAGAGCTATACCATCTTGGTCTTCTGTTTGCTGTTGTTGGAGGCGTATGGGATTATAAAGTTCGATTGCATTATACATAGGCGGAAGGGTTGAATTTTGTGTTCTGCCTATTGTAAGTTCATAAGATGATGAGTTAAAAAAGGTAGTGAAATATGTGCTAGTGGTGTGATCAATTGGAGAAATTGGTCCACCCCAGTAGACCCTATTCAGATAAATGTCAAACTCCCTGGTCTGGTTGCTTTCTAATGTTTCAATTTCCCCAAAGTAAATGTACATAAAAAACTCCTGAGTGCTACTAGTAGCTTTCCATGTATACAGTAAATCATTTCTAGTGTTTGTCGGATAGATAGCAGTGCTCATGACTTTTGATGGTACTTGTTCTTTTGTTGAAGATCCTAAAGAAACTGGAGTAGAAGTCTGTACATCTGTAATGCCAGATAGAGCTATAGGACTCCATATTCTATCATACTTGTCATCTGGATACCTAAATTAACAATAGGTGAATAATCAAGTTGCGTCGTAGATAACCCCTAGGTCAACACGAAGGACTCATTTACTTATGAACACTCCATTCAGGCTATGTTTTATGTCTAACAGGTCAAAGTAGTCTGTAATAATGTTTTACGTCAAAAAACAATATGGTTAATCCAACATGTGCGAAAAGGACCCGTTTTGACCCGTAACTCTACCCGGACCCCTTAACCACCCCCCTCCCCCCTTTTCAGTTAGTTTGTAGCACATGGCCACATGGGCTAAGGTTACTGCATTGTGTGCATAACCTTTTCGTGATTATAGCTAGAGTTATACACTAATAACTTTGAGAGAGAATTAAATGCTCACCTGACTCTTTCAGATGTACCAAAATTAGTGCGTTCAAATAGAACCAGTGATCGTAAATTGTTTGCATACATGGTGCCATCCAAAAGCCTTAATTCTAATGCTGAAATGAAAGGGTTTCCTAGACCTATGTTTATAAGGCATACATATATGTAATCTGATGAAGTGAGGTGTATAATCTCATAGTCCATTTCCAAGGACACATTAAAGTCAACTCTAGACCAATGATCGTTTCCAAGGTAGAGGTCAAACTGTGGGGGTTGACCTTTAAAGTCATAGTTCCCGTATGTAAACCTTGCCCTTATCAAATACCTATTCCCTTTCCCTTGTTTGGGTCTAAGTGTGTAGCAGTTTCTAGTGTTTTGAGGAAAACTTCTAAGAGTGTTGAGCTGCAAATCCAGGGTGTCGGATTTATACGTGGATAATATTTCTTGATTTATGCCACTGTCTATGAAACCCGCATCAGAAACATAGTTTATTCCTGTTTTTTTATCAGTGTATTTTGAACCTTGGGCTATTCCACAGTCTATGCTTATGAAACCTGTAAAGAAAAAAATTTGACACATCGAGAAATGTATTTCATACAAACATTTTATAGAAAAATAAATTCTTGGGTACCTGATTGATCATCCTGAGCATGAACCATAGCTAAGGTAAGAGCTACATGAAGAACCCACAAAGAACAGAAACTTCTGAATAATGCCATTTCTACAAGAGATCAGGTTGAAGTCTTTACCTTGAAAGAGCATGTATGTGCATTTATTTGTAGGATAATTAGTTCCTAAATATTATATATCAAGTTGTTTTATAAGATCATGCTTCTAGGTTTCATAAAATATAATAACACCCCCATGCGGATGCGGACCTTTGATCAGGTCAGTAGGGTTTAACAAAATAAAACAATGACTGGGAAATATATAGTCTCTAAAGATGAATATGTGATTTAAACTACATTTTGTGCTAGAGTGACTGTATTGTGATCTCAAATTATAGTATAAATTTTATTTGCTAGCGAGTTTAATTAGTCTACCTTTTAGTTTAATCTATAAATAGTTTATTCTTATGGTATAGAGGTGTGTATATGTAGAATCACTTAACTTGATTTAAGATGCTTAAGGGAATGCTTGCTGCTAATTAACAGTACATCACAACTTTCTTTAATTAGTATTTAAGTAAGAGTCCTACAGGCTAAATTTATGTGTTGCTCATGACCCATAGTAACATCACCATTTTTCTCACTCACTGTTATGAGTTGGCCTGGAGAGTGACAAACAACTTGAATATCATCTTATTTTGTTATATATTTTCGGCATACTAAGAAATATGAAGTATGGTTCTCTATAATTGTCAGAAATTTTAATTACCAAAGAGATAATACAAAGGTCGTAATTTTTTTTTTTTTTGTAATTACTGATTCGATCTGTGGAACATTTTCATTCCTCATGATCATGTAGACTGGAGTTGTCAAAATTCACGGGTCAGGTGGGTTAAATAACATGTCAAATCAGGTGACTTTAGTGCGGGTTGAAATAATTAAGGTTGGTTTGACCTGGAAACTTCTTTCCTGTGATTCAGTGTGATAATTATAACAATTTATAAAGTTGTTTGCACTAAAAATAAACTACGAGTTACTTTTGACCCGTTCTTGATTTAGCTAAATCTTTTTATTTAGCCCGTTTATAATTAGACGGGATACACCTTTAGTAACTGAATATGACACAAGCCTTATTAAGACATAATTAAATATGATTTTTTTTTCCCGCCATTGACGTATGTAACATTGGGTTGCTATCACAAACATCTGACTTTCATAACTTTTGTACATGAGGGGTAAATGAAAATTAAATAAGTTACGAATTGATGGGGACGACATTGTAGACCAGAGAACAATTCATGTATTTGTTCACTAAATCTAATAAATTTTTTCAAAGGTTTTACCATTTCAACCTACATGAAAGCAAGAGTTAGCATAGTTATTTCCATTATAGTAGACAAATTGATCCGCTAGTCCCATGCCGATGACGCATGTGCGGAAATAGAGGCCTATGTTGACCCTGAGCTTTTTCTGCTAAGAGGGTATTCATTGTTTTTCTTGTAGTTTGACCTTTTAAATTGTCAGTAAAGCACATTAAGTGAAAGTAAAAAAGGTTATATCGTGACACTTAAAAAATTAATTGTCATTGTAATGATTTTGTTATAGATTATTTTCTTGTTATTTATTTGAAACATACTATACATATGTCCAAATTATTGTCCATATAGAGAACATCAACCAGTCGTTATTATATCAAAGATTTGACATTTGGTGTAAATATAGATTATAATTCTCGACATGACCTGAAAGCTGATATGAAAATAGTTAAGTTTTTCGATTGATCGATGTAACCCGTGTAATAACATGTCATTTTGAATTACAAATTTAACTTGTGCCATTGTTTTACTAAGAAGATTGTACTAAACTTTGATAGGGTGACTTATTATAGTAACTAAAATTTGTTTTAGAGAAGATTATACTAAACTTTGATAGGGTGACTTATTAAAGTAACTAAAATTTGTTTTACTCTGTGTTGTCAAAGGCGCAATAGGAGCAATAGGCGCCTGCCTAGGCGCTCTGGCGAGGCGCAACACATGAAAAACGCCTCAGGGCAGTCCAAGCGCGGTTCCGGCGAGAACCTGTAATTTTCAATAAGATTCTGGTCAAAACATGTCTTAATCTAATATATCAACCGCCTAAAACATCCTTGACCTAGCCTACGTAGTTAACGATGAAGAGTAGTGAAAGAAGAAGAAGAGTAGAAAGAAGACGACAAAGAGAGAAGGAGCAATATCTACTATGTTTAGAGTTCATTGTTTTATGAAATTTGACAGAAGCTTTTTGATAAGGGGTGGGATATGTAGACACCCTGTCAGGTGTTACGTAAACACCCTGTCAGGTGCTACGCAGACACCCTTTGACTTTTCTTCACGGCCCGTGAAGACCCTTACGGGTCGTAAGGTGTCTGCAACATATTAAATATCAGATTTAATTAGTTACGATCGTGAAGTCGACTAACGGGCTGTAAACAGTAATCCATGTCAAGTTTTATGGCCCGTGAAGATAGTGATTCACGACCTGTGAAATGTTTAACGGGGCGTGAAGATTATCTGAGTATTAATGTTTTTATTAATTATTTATCGGTTTTCGTGATTATTCGTTTTTTTATAATTATTTGACGTGATGTATTATTCCTCGTAAAACGTGTATCGATTATTTTATTTGATATAATATTCTATATATAATGATATATATAGGAATACATGTTAGTATTTTTTTGAAATAATTTCAATGGAGATAATAGAAGGCGTGCAAATGAATTTGCTTCTAACTCAAATCTAATTGTTGAAAGTGTTCCGGAACCAATTGATAACCATAATTGGTAAAATGACAAAAAATGGTCTCGGAATATATGTAGTTTTTACGAAACGGAAATGCTCAATTATGTAGGGTATATTACATGGTTGTTGTGGATCTCCACTTACAATTTTGACGAGGGCTACTTGGGAACATAGCTTTATGTTCAGATGTAAGATTTTAAATAAGTAATTGTCAAAAAAAATTATCGTTCTAATCTATATTTTGTTGTTATTTATAGCATATTCGGGTATGGACAAATAGACTGATGGTGATTAGTGGTTTAACTTAATATACATGGGATCCGTTGATGGTAATGAAAATGAAGACAGGAGTACCGATCTATTTCCTGCGTTATGGAAAGTTGATACGGTAATATTGTTTTCGTGTTATAATTGTGATTTAATTTGACTAAAAAAATATATAATTGTGATTTTGTTTTTTATAGGTGTATGATAATTGGTATTTTTTAAGATTTTTATGGAGTCACTACAAGTTCATATATTCTTTCATATGAATGACGTCCAAATACGTGTGATGATTCGTGATGCATTCATCGTAATGTTCGGACGATTATTGTATAATTTGAATCGTATTTGCTTTATTTTCTTGCACGTATACATTATTTGCAGCACTCTGAGTAAGAAGAAATTGAAAAATTGTTATTGTTTGGTGAAGCTGTATGGCCTTCAAATGCATGTCATATTGGTCGAGATTCAGGAGTTGTTATTTGTATGTTATTACGTAGACTTATTCAAAATAGATCTTTAAAATGACATGAAAATAATTTACAAGATGCTTGTATTAGATTCCGATTATTTATGGCAGATGAACTGTATTTAAGACGAACAACGTAATTATTCAATATATAATATTTTTATTTGCTTATTAATAATATTATTCGTACAATCTAATAAAAATAACATAAAACTATTTCGAAATACGATGTTGAATCTTGTTAAATTCTAAGAAAGATTCAAGCCGCAACATGATTAAAAGATGTTTAGATTCTTCACCGATATTGTTCTTGAGCCCTTTCCATAATGTCTACATCATTCCATAGAGTGTTTCGGTTGTCGTAAATGTTGTCGTATTTTGAGTGAAATATCAAGATCTTTCTCCTCAAATCAAACCAGTTGCTGCTAAATTCTTTAGTGGTTCGATACTCATCACGTTTTAGAATTTGATGAAAACGTTTTGATATATGGTTCCAATAAATTGAACACTCTCCAAAAATAGTACCCGAATTTTCTAGACACGATTTTGCTAAATTGACCTATTCTTCATCCGTCTAAGGATTTTGATGTTGTGGAGTACCCGATGGTGATCTTGATGTAGAAATTGTCGAAATCATATTCTTGACACCCACACGATGTGTTAGATGTCATTAGATGATGAATTCTGTTGATCTCACCAATCAAAAGATCCAAAACCGCAATAGAAACTTTACCTTATAAGTATTGAAACATTTCATGATTGTGTTGAATCATAAGCATGATTTTACTTTTGGTAAAACTTTCTTTTATAGTAATTTTTCGTGTAACTAAAATATTATTGATAAACAGAATAAATCTATCCATGGTAATATTAATTTTTTGAGGTAACTTTTCAGCAAGAAATGTTGGCTCTCTACTCGATGCGTTGTGTGTTGATCAAAGTTACGATCTCTATCAATCCATGCGGTCACAAACCTCTCTTTATTAGGGTCCAACCAGTTATTTTTCAGGTACATCAAAACTCCTAATTAAAATAAAATTATATTATATAATTTATAAAAAATAATATTAATAAAAAACAATATAAAACTTACTTGAATGTTTTGGCATCAATTTTTGATAAAGGTGGTCAAAATTGTATGCAAATATGTCAGGCGTGACAGAGTTAATTAATACCGACCACAAATGCTCAAAAGCACCCCATTCATCATTTGAAAAACTCGTATTGCAGTGTATAATAATATTTTCCGATATATGCCATTTACAAAGTAGTCTCACGGCATTTGGAAAAACTTCTTCACACGTTTTCATCAGAGCAAGGTCTCTATCGGTAAGTATAACGCGGGGTTCTATACACTTTTGTTCTAAAGTTTCTTTTAATTGTTATAAAACTCATCTGAAATTAATCTAACATTCAAGATCGATGAATGCATGAGCAACAGAAAAACGATTTAAGTTTTGATGTCACACTAACAATTTGGACAAATGACATTTTGTAGATATTCGTTTTATATGTTATGTCTATCATCAACACATGTGGGTAGCCCCGCCATAAAGTGTGAGATGTTAGATGTATAAAAAACCCCGTCTACGGTATTTGTAGCTTCGTCTCTCTGAGGGGTGTAAATATATTTATTTTTGTTGTAGTATAGTAAAAAACACCTGCATTGGAGTTTCGCGGTATCTGCTTGAAATTTTTATTTTCGTGCGGGCATTTATACCGTTCTTAAGGCTAACACGTTTTTGGGATTTTGATCCCTCGGTGTGCCTAAAATGTTTTGAAGCTCAATATTCGGCTATGTAAGTTGCTTTACCATACAAATCTCTTTTTCAGCGAGTCTCGTTATGTATGCATGCCCTCGAGATGTTCATCGGCTTCATGTTTATAAGAATCATCTACAACAACTAGGATCCACCCATCTTTCTTTATTTGGTACTTTTCCTGTAATTCAAACTGACAATTTATTTTTTTATTGCAGTGTTTCTAAGAGTGGTGCTCATTTATATACTCCACCGCGATCACATTTTAACCATATTTTAAGTACCAATCCACTTATGTTTTTTTCCGACCGTTTCGTGACAATAACACATCTGTTTTCGCGACTTATATTACTTACCCAATTAATCAATTCTGCACGAGATGAAAAAACCTAATAATTTTAAATAATATAATTAGTTATTATCAAATAGCAAAACCTAATAATTATTTATTAACAAATAACTTAAAAAAACCTAATAATTACGTAGTAACCTGATTCGTGTCGTATAACCTTTTTTTTCAGAACCATCACCATAGTAATCTCTATTATCACCTCCGTTGCCGCCGTCATCGCCGCCGTTGCCGCCGTCGCCGCCGCCGTTGCCGCCGTCATCACCGCTGTAATTACCACCGAAACTTCCAACATTATCGACGTATCGTTCAGCATAGTTACCACTCTCGTCACCATAATAACTATAACCCTCGACGGGGTAATAATTTTAATCGAAACCAAATAAATAATTGTTATCCCAAATTGACATCGTTGATAAACTATATCGCTTAAAACATATATAAATATTGAATTTATCGATATGAAATGAATTAATAAGTAACAATTTATATAGTATTTTACCAAGAATATTACGTCGAGTCAAATAATTATCGATGAATATTACATCGTATCAAATAATGTAATAAATACAAAATTATACCGTAATCGAGGAATATTCCATCGCGTCAAAATAATATAAAAATATTCGACACAGGTTGTCACACCTCGACCGACGGTGGAATCATCGGAGCGGACGAGGGAATGATTGATTGTTCATAACACATGATTGTCTAATA
>BJCN01137214.1:0-16703 GCA_018326445.1 Flaveria brownii
CACGTTTAGGAGCACAGCATCCACCACGTATCATTCCGCGTTCATCACAAACTATTTTTAAGATTTAAATTCATGTATTCTACATAAATTGAATTGAACGCGTGTTTACGTGTTCCAAAACTGTTGTCAAAAGATTATCTGTTCTTGCTTCCGCAATACTTAAATATATTTGGTTTGTTTCATTAAAATATAAACAACTTATGTGATTTGTAATTATCGAGTCGTTTGGTGTAACTGATGCTTATCTGAGATCCTGGTTATGTCACACGCCTGACGGTAAAACCCCGTACGTGGATTTTGAGGGTGTGACAGCACTATATCATGACATTAATTATACTTTAGCACTTTATCTTACTTTAATCACTTTACCATATTTTAGCATATTATCATAGGTGTTTAATAGATAATATATCACTTATGATTCTTTACTATCATACTAACATAGCTTACACATCATGATTTACATAGGAAGTCACATCATCCACAATAACTTTATATAACTTTGGTAACTGTCTTCAAAATATTCTAAAGGTAGGGCTAAGTATATGCAATGTTGGTGGGCAACCCAATGCATATGACTAATCAATGAGGGGTAACAATGCGTCCAAAGCCGTAAACTACGTACATAGGTAACGTGGGTAATAATGATAGGGGGTGATGCAGATGAACTATAAACTCACCCGCATTGGATCACATTTAGAGGAATCTAAGTAGCCAATACGGATGGACAAGATTAATGGTGATCATCTATCACTCATCCGCGTTGAAACACTTAGAATGTTCCAAATGTCAATGCAAATAACCAATGCTAATGCTAGTGGGGATGGTTCATTCGCATCAGCTTGTATTTAACAACTTTTTGTTTGCAAATGCATACCGATTAAACACCTAATTCAAGGGTTCATACATAAACCACTGTTCATCATATTAACTTTACAAAACATATAAAAGTGTTAGCTTTATCATTATAAACTCCTTAAAACTTTTATAAAACGATCATAGTATGCATACTATCCCCGAAATACATAAACCAAGTAGAAATGGAAATCTAGAACTCCCCTTTCCCTCGTAGAACTTGATGAAACCCTAACCCAAGAAGAAACAACTAGTATCTACATAATCACACATAAATGAATCAACTTTATGGCTCCAGTTAAGGTAGTTGATCCCCTCACAGTAGATAGAAAGAGAAGCAAAAGTAGGGCCAAACTGATCTGGGGAAAGAGAATTAGAGAGAATTTATAAGAGTTGCATATTCCAGGATAGAAGTAGTTGAAGATGTAGGATTAAGATTAAAGACGATTAATGGTTGGTCTTGGTATGTATTATATATGTTGTAAGTTATGTCGTAAGTTATTAGTGTGGATTATGATCCTTCTAGAAGTTGTCGCGCACGGTTACTAATGTGTATTGGGTTTGGATGCCTTAGGTTTCATTGCTTAATGTATATTGATCACTTAGTATGTGTTATATGCTTCCTCCTTATCTAGGTTTTTGGTACATGTTTTACTTGTGTTGATTTTACTTAACGATTATTGTGTTACACTCTAATTATGTTATATATACTTTTTTTGTTTGCTTTTTGAGCCAGGAGTCTCCCCGGAAGCAGCCACTCTATCCATTGGGATAGATGTAAGATTTGCTTACATTTCACCGTTCCTAGACCTCGTCAGACGTTAGTAGCTTGGCTATTGATGATATTTACTGGGTTTGGTTATGGTTATAATTTTTTTACCTATGTAAACTTTAGTATTTAAACAATAAGATCAAACCATTTAATTTTTTTCACCTCAGATTAAGTAATGTCTAACTTTAATAAAATTAAAACCGAATTGTAATACATTTACAAGACATAATCTTTTCTCGATTTCCGGATATATCATCAGGACATACTCTTTTCTCTCTACGTTTTGATGTCCAAAACCAAGCCACCATAATTTTACATGCTTCTATTACGTACTTAATCATATTATGATCACGACCGTAACACGCATAAAATATCACATAACATTGTATAGTGAACAAAGTACACAAATACGCCGCATTACACTTATCATATACTAATTATCAAAACACTTTAACCGAATCTCATTTCTTATACTAGTTCAAAACAAATTAGTTCTTTCTAACATGATTTAAAAATATCTAACAAGTTATATAACTAGACATTTTGAACTTAATTTCAACCAAATACTTTCATCACAAACTTTTGGAACAAATTTTATTTTTCACCCATAGAAACAAAATGAAGGCATGTATTATCATTTATCACATCTTCAATGGCTCACCATGCCCATTTTGGCCCAAACCTCCACCACTTCATCGCAGTAAAACCCTCCTCCGTTCTCCGCCCCTCTCCGGCGACACCTCACCGACGGCAGAAACCTTTAACCAAACACCACCACACAAAACCCTAATTTCGCCCATCACAATTCTTCAAAAAAAAAAACAAACAAACTCAAGTGTTCAACGTGCATACACTGAGCAAATGCAGACTCAATCATCTTCGTAAGTGTAGTTTCTAGCTAATTGAGATTCTGTACACGCTATGGATGGAACAATTACAGGTATTGTAATCTTACAAATGACTCGTGTTTATGCGATTTTGTGGTTTATGATGGAGTTTGAGGTTTTATTGGTTGTTGTTGGTGTGAAGATCCGTTGCGGGGGGATTTTCCGGAGGTTTTAGATACGTATTTGGAGTGTGGTGTGATGAAATGCATTGCGTTCAATCGCCGTGGTACTCTTCTCGCAGGTAATCATCTCTGTTGTGTTGTAGAATATTTTCACTTTTTTTTACAGCAGTAAGCGATTAGTTCACATGCAAACACAGCTAGTAAAATGCCCAATTTTTTTAAAAAACTTTTGTGCTTGGCTTCTTTGTGTTATCTAGCTTAGAGCCATCCATCTCCCATCTTATCCTTGTAATTACACTAAAAGTCACTACTTTTTCTCGTTTATTTCAATTAAATAATATTTTTCATACATTTATCGTTACGTTTTCTCTCTCATCGGTCACAAACACTTTAAAAAATATTAAAACATCTATCGGGTTGTACCGTGTTTCCCCAAATATGGGAAAACACGGTATGGGAAAACACGGTACAACACTTATAAATTATCTCTCACCTTCACTCACAACCATTACAACCATCCCCTATAATATAAGATAGTAAGGCACCCACTCACATAGAAGCAGGGAACAGGCTGTGAATGCTCTTATACTTGTAAAAATTCCCAACTGAAGTTGGCTACTTATAGTAGCTTTCCCATCCCCATACGGCCATACCCATCCCTTATAATTAACATAAAACCATCATCCCCTAAAAATTTAGTTTATTTCGTAAAAGCATCTCACATTCCAATACCTATCCTCATTTTAAGTAATTAAATAATACACAATTATTATTATTTTTATTTCTTCCACTAACAACCACTAATAAAAAATATAAAATATAGATATGGGGAATGGATGGTGACCCCCAAATATGGGTGATGATTATAGTTTCCCTTAAAAATATAGGGATGGAGATGGGGATGGGAAACCTGATTTTGAAGTAAAATTATATTTTTTCATGTTACTCGTATAAATTAGAGATGGCGGGTAAAGATGGGGATGCTGATATGAATGTCTGCAAAATTGCTAACCTGTGGACACATGACATGTCTAAACCAAGCCTAATTGTATTTTGGGGCTTATTTATTTAGGTTGTTTATTAAGGGAGAATGAAAGGTGATAACACCACACAAGATTGCATGATGGTGTCATCTTTAACCTTAACATTGTCTAACTTAGGTGATGTTTACATCACTCCTTCCATCATATAAGAAATATAGTTTGATTTAAAAACAATCTACCGTGACAAGAAGATGAGGAAGCTATGTGACTGGTTTATAAATTGTTTAAAGTATCACAAGATTGTCTCATGTGAGACAACTTTTAATACCAAAGTCAATCATGGTGTATTTGGGCTAATGTTAAGAAAATAGTTACATATGTGATACTTTCTAGAAGAAATCATGTTACCACCAATGATGTTGCTTTTGTTGTGAATGGCATTGTAACAAATTCTAACAATATCTCAAGGGCGCTCAAGACAATATATGCTAATATTGTTGTGATGATCTTGCTCCAGAGGCTAAAGGACTATGTTGGTCTCTCAATAACTACTATGCCCTCAAATGTGGGAGGGGGTCCGGGGAGGGGGGGATATAGTCGCATTATAATTTTAAAATATCATATTGGTTATATTTGATCTTTTACGATCTTAACCGGCACAATGGGAATGAACGAATGAAATAAAAATTGCTAATCTACAACTACAAGGAAGAAAGTGTTTTTAACTCCTCTATCCGCATATTAGTCATGGTTGTTGCTACATTCAAATCACTCATGCTTCCTTGACAATATCTAGACGCGATAACCTATTCGATTTTCATTCTACTTCCGTGAGTGAGTTAGTATCATGTCTATGATCTTCATGGAATTTATATGCTCTACTTTGGCCCTTTTAGTTTCCTAGTGGTCATTTATGCAATTATAAGTTCGCGACCTTATAAGGGCATAGCATTGTGGTTAAAAGCTTTGTAATGAGAAATATAAGTGTCGCTATTATGGATAACATCGATAAGTTGTAGGGATGTTCATCGGTTACCCATAGGATTCATGGGCTTAGGGCTAGTAACATGATTTGGCTAATGACGTAGGACCGACTTAATAAGCTTCTAGCTAAACATGCATTTCATATCTACACCTTTTTTTGTAATATTTAGGGATTAAGGCACACCAATGTTCACACTACCAAGCAATGACTAAAATATATGAGTCAATTCTCCCTTGAGCCTATGAGGCATTCTTCCTGTTTGTTCATCAAAGGCTTAATTCGGACGCATGGATGCTGGATAGTCAACAAACATTCGGCAGGATCCTTATGTTCTAGTGTTGTGCTGACAGAACAACCTTTGTGTGACCACCTAATAGCTGGTGAAACATGGGTGCTTGAATGAACAACATAATGAAGCAACGAATATTATTGTTGCGGGTATGGAGATATCTGGGTTTGGTAAAGATGATCGGTGCTTGATTAGAAGCTCAAAGTAGCTTGCTTTAAGGCATGAACTATGTATTTGAACTAGAAGGATTCCCCCAACCATGACAATTGGGGAATTTGTGAACGTCTTGCTTATTAAGTAATTATGTCCTATTGGCACGCCAAGTCTCCAAATGATGGAACAAAAATCTACTACAACCTATAGTGTTGAGAATTAAAAGGGAGCTTTGCGAACAAAGCATTAGGACGACAACACCTCCAACGCAATTTTGATGCCAAAGTGAGTTGGTGGTTTTGGGCTAACCTCGCGTAAATTACGAGTATAATTTTAATAACTTGAATGGAGAATCAAAATTTTGATATTATATGTTTATCATGCTTTTAGAATAAACTAGATCACGACCAATGCCATTGCATGCCATTGTTGGCTTTGTGGCAAGTTGTGGAATTTTTTATAAGCGTGCCCCCCTTATGATAGTCTAAGACAATCCTAATGTAAAGGCCTAGCTGAGTATATGGTGGCTTTGGAGTGAACCACAATACTTGCTTGATAGGGTAGTATATTAAAACCTTCAATATAACCAAGCTTTGTAGTCTTAAACAACCATAGGAGCCTTAAAAAGATACCTACTTTTTATTTGGACGTATTTGAATCTAGATTGGACCATCATGATGCTTGATCATACATGCGAATTAACTGAACTTATCGTGGCGTCATCCAAATTTTTTAGTACCCTTTCACATTTAGTTTATCGCAAATCTTATGGATAAAAATAGATCAACTATCTAGTATCTTCATAACATTTTGAAATGACTAATGAACCTTCTAGACTAGAATCTTGTTTTGCTATATAGGGTTTAATGAGCATCATATGAAGAGTTGGTTCACCTATTACAAGTAAACCATTACCTAGGAGTAGGGTTGTTCACGAGCCGAGCCGAACCGAGCAGACCTTTGCTCGTGCTTGGCTCGTTTCTAAATCGAACCGAGCCTAGCGGCTCATTTACAATCGAGCGGAATTTGAACCAACATTTTTCGAGCGTTAAATTTTCAATCGAGCGTCGAGCGAGCGCAAACGAGCAGTGAACAATTTGTAAAACTCAACTAGTTAGTGTGCTATCCGATGTATATTACAGTGTGAGATGGTGACGATGTTGGGTGTTAGGTTTTAATGATTAAAAAAACAGTCATATTTCATTATAATATTTTCATGGATAACAATACATTGTGGCTGGCGATTAGATACAGATAACGATACATGAGAGCGGCAGATGATCAACTAAAAACAAGAACAAGGTCAAAAATTTTATTCATAGCGACTTAGAATTTCACGTTAATGCTTAGTGTTAATTCTTTTATTAGATTGATTTATCTAATATGTATAAATATTATTTTATATTTATATATAGAAGGCCAAATATACTAGAATACTATATATAAACTATATATATAAAAAAATAAAAAATAATTCGATCCGAACCGAGCCGAGCGGACCTTTGCTCGTGCTTGGCTCGTTTACAAAACGATCCGAGTCGATCGGCTCGTTTACAACCGAGCAAAAATTCGAACGAACATTTTTCGAGCAAATTCCGAACGAACGTCGAGCGAGCGTCAAGCGACGAGCGTTTTGGACAGCCCTACCTAGGAGTGTTAGCCTATCTCTCCTGTTTAAGCGGCATTCTATATTTCTAGTCTTTTACTTGTTTCATCACTAGTTTAGTAGTTTTGGAGTTGGCAATTTTGGCCCGTTTACTAATTGAGTGGTTCGATTTGGGTTGTGTGTCATCTATAATGGGCCAAAGTGGTAAAGTAAAAACACTTAGCTAAATTGTGAACAGGTCAAATGGGCCATGTTCTCTAGATTCTAAATTGTTTATTTAAAGGTTCAAATTACTATTTTAGTAATATTGTTTTTCTCAAAACGGTTGGAGCTAGCGTTCTCACTAGAAGCGGCCTCTCTACCTTTCAGGATAGAGTAAAGGCTTGCCCCCTTCCTACTTCTCCCAGACCCTATATGTAGTTAGACTATGTGTGGAATATACTGTATTTGTATGTATGTATGTATGTATGTATGTATGTATTTGTTTGTGTATGTAATAATAGCTAGCTAACACACATCATTAATAAACTGTTTTAGAACGGGGCAAAGAAGTGATTGCGAGTCAACCCATCCCGACTGGTTTTTTCAACCCGTATAAAATGGCTGGTTTTAACATGAACACATTTTTATCCTTTACCCAACACGCCTGACCTTCCTTTTCCTCTAACTAGTTTGTTTGATATTATCTATTTTATCAATATTTTTTCTCCAGGTCTTCTTATTTTTGTTATTATGTTGCTTATGGTCCTTATTTTCCTTTTCAGCTGGGTGCGCTGATGGCAGGTGTGTTGTGTGGGATTTCCAGACCAGAGGAATTGCTAAAGAACTTAAACATAATGACTGTGTTGCTGCCATAACTAGTGTTTGCTGGTCAAAAAGTGGTCATCACATACTTGTTTCAGCTGCTGACAGTTATTTGACTCTTTGGAATGTTTCAAAGGGCGAAAAGGTCTTTCAGACAATGCTGCAACAAACTCCTCTAAAAGCCTGCCTGCATCCGGGCGGCAGTGGTGGTTCCTCACCACCATCTCTTTGCCTAGTCTCTCCTTCTTCTTCTGCTCCTTTTATACTTGATTTCCATACCCAAATGACAACAGTGCTTCCAATATCATCACCCAATAATGGCACGCACAACAATTTTTCAGATGGATCTGCCCATTATACACCTACTGCAGCCTGCTTTAACAAGTCTGGGGATCTGGTTTATTTGGGAAATTCCATTGGGGAAATTCTGATAATTGATTATAAAAATAACAAGGTTTGTGGTATTGTTCAAATCCCCGGTGGTGCCGTGATAAAGAATATAGGATTCAGCAGGAATGGGCAGCGCCTTCTTACAAATTCAAGTGACCGTATAATTAGGGTTTATGAGAACCTTTTGCCCTTAAAAGATTCACTTAAATCCTTTGAAGTAAATGAAATTAGTGAGATGGAAAAGCTAAAATATGTTGGATTAAAGTCTTTATCTCTTTTTCGGGAGTTTCAAGATTCTATAACAAAAGAGCATTGGAAAGCACCTTGTTTTAGTGGTGATAGTTTGTGGGTTGTTGGAGGTTCTGCTAGTAAAGGAGATCATAAAATATACATATGGGATCGAGAGGGGCTTCTTGTGAAACTACTTGAAGGTCCAAAGGAAGCTGTGGTGGATTTGGCTTGGCACCCTGTTCAACCTATTGTTGTTTCTTTGTCTTTAACGGGCTTAGTTTACATTTGGGTTAAAGATTACGCAGAGAATTGGAGTGCATTTGCTCCGGATTTTAAGGAACTTGAGGAAAATGAGGAGTATGTGGAACAAGAAGACGAATTTGATTTGATGCCTGAAGTTAAGAAGGTAAAGTGGATTGCTAGTCCTTGTTTGTCAATTGCCATAGCTTCTTTTTTGCATTTGCATAAAAAATAAAATAAAGGGGCAAAGTAAACAGAACTTGGTGTTTCAAAAGTATTTGGTTGAAATGAGTATTTTCTTGTCTGGGTGCTTGGGCGGGTTGATTTGATTCGAAACACATGTTGTCAACCATAAATTGTTAGTGCCATATATGCTTACAAATATTATCATGCACAATAATAATCTAGTTTTCTGAGTAAAAAGATTAAGGAGGTTTTATGCTTTAAAAATACACTTTGGGTGATTCCAAACTGATATGTTCATTTACCTGTTTTGTTTTTTAGCAGTATTTTGATTTAGCCTATCAGAGATAAATTTATGGTTTGATTTAGCATGTTTAGCTATTACAGATAAAACACAACCTGGATCAGTCGATTCACTCATGAATTAGTAGTCAATTCAGTTTACATCTTAGCGGTTACAAAATTTCAAAGCTTGATGTTGATGTTTTGACTGTTCTCATAAAAACTGGTGTTTGCTATTTAACTTAAAATAAATGAAGTTGAACTTGCAGAATTTGTAAGATGCCATTTCCACATCTGAGTATTGAACTTTGCTGGCTCATGTTGGAATAGGATTGTATTGATAGCTGGGGGAGGGCGTTGAATATGAAACTTTACACAGCTGGTGAATTTTCGTTTGTTTATTATTCGTATTGATAATGAATCAAGCATTATGGTTTGTTTTGTGGAATTAATAAACTGTAGAATGACAAATCGTTGACAACATAATAATCTGAAACAAACTAAGGATATTTAATAGTCTGTTTATTCTCTTTCGTTTTGTGCTATCACTATGAGTTTTTAATAGCTGTTGGATGGATCAATTCTGTATTGTGTATTGGCATTGTCAAAATGTGAATGGATGTGGATGTGGGATGCGTACTTAAACTTTTATTGATTCTTTGTAGAGCACTTGACTAATTAAACCTTTCGAGTCTGAAAACATGTGAGAAGATAAGCAAGCCTTGTCACTAAGCATGCACGCAGTGAATCCAAACAACCTATTGGTCTTTCTTATCATTGACTCTTGAGTATGGTTGGTTTGAAACAAAAATGATGATTGATTGGATTTCATCAACCTTCTCTTGATTGATAATCTTCAATCAACATAGCCAAATTCAATTCATCCTTCGTTTCAAATCATCAAGTGTTTGTGGATCATTTCTGTAAAAAGAAAATCTGCCTATTTCATTAGTCTTTAATCTATTTACTAGTTACTACTCCAGGTGAAAAGATCATGCCTAAATGCCAATTGGTCTTTCTTATCGTTGCCTCTTGAGTATGGTTGGTTTAAAACAACAATGATGATTGATTGGATTTCATCAACCTTATCTTCATTGACAAATTTTAATCAACATAGCCAAATATAAATCATCCTTTGTTTCAAACCATTAAGTGTTTGTGGATCATTTGTGTAAAAAGAAAATCTCTCTACATCATTAGTCTTAAATCTATTTACTACTTCAGGTGAAAGGATCATGCCTAAATGAAGATGATGAAGTTGATATCATTACAGTTGAGAAGGACTCAACTTTTAGCGATTCAGATATCTCTCAGGAAGAATTATGCTACTTGCCAGCACACCCTCTTCCTGATGGTCCTGAGAAGCTTCTAGAAAGCAACAATTCTGGATCCCCACTTTCAAACTACTCAAGTAAAACTGAAGGTAACATGTATGCGCATGTTGTAGATTAAGATTCAAATATGTAAAAATGCTAAACAGAACAATTGCTTTTTTGATAAGTTCACAAAGAGTTGAATCTTGTCTGGATAAACGCAATGATGATTTTGCATGGAATGACATTGGATTGTATAGTTTTGAGATTAATAATATCTCTTGTTTATGAATCTGTGTTGCAGTTGTAGAGAATTCTTTGGTTGAATACACAGGTGGGACGCATGATGCAGTTGTGGAGAATTCTGTGGTTGAATACACAGGTGGGACGGGTGATGCGGTCGTGGAGAATTCTCTGGTTGAATACACAGATGGGGCCCTTTTGAAAAGAAAACGAAAGCGCTCAAAGAAGTTGTTGGAACTGCAGGATTTGAGGGATACACAGCAAACAATAGCATCAGGTAACTCTTCAAAATAAGTAATATTCAATCTTCGCTTGTGAAATTAGTGATTAGATTAAGTAAAATGTTCAAATTTTAATATGGAAATAATAATGTCCTAATGACTTGATTGTTTCCTTCTTGCGGGTTGGTATAGTAGGGCTACTGTATCAAAGTAAATATCATCGGCTATGAAAAAAAGAATTAGTTAAGAAAAAAGTGCTTTTTTATGTTTAAAATTGTCTAAATTCAGAAATAGATCCCATCCAATCCACCATGCATCGTGTTTGTAATTACTTCCAAATTATTTAAAGTTCTAGGTTTATCTAAATTTCTTAGATAGTTATCAGACAAGGACTATAGGTGTTGAGACTTGTTTCCAAGGTCTTATATATTTACAAGTTTTGATTTAAGAGTGAACTATTTGAAACTAACCAAAAGCTATGAAGCTGTAAGTCAATCCTCCAGTCAAGTTCTTCTTCATGGTGATTTTTCCCTGAAAATGTCATACTTAAATATTGGGGTCTCTCATGAAGTTGTTTTCTTATTTATTATAGATCAAGTCACTATGTTTTTATTTTAGTTTGATGATAAAATTATCTTTTTATATTTTCATTATGCAGACTGTAGTTACAAGGAGAGTTTTTCATCTCCAGATGGTTTGTCCTTGACGGAGTTTAAGAAAACTAAATCCCTCAATAAAGGACAGTTAAGATCTATGGTTTGGAATCATTTCAAAAAATTTAAGACACCAGACCAAAAAGTTGTTGCGGTTTGTAACTATTGTAGTATAAATTATGCTGGGGGAGATGCTGGAACTACTAATCTGAGGTACCATCTGAGAAGAAAACATGCAGAACACATTGATCCAGAAATTCACAGTTATATTAGTATTGTTTCAACAACGGATGATGAGTCAATGACAGAATATGACAAAGTCAAACGCCCGAACCAAGGAAAGATAAGATCTAAGGTTTGGAATTATTACACAAAATTTATGAAACCAAACAATGAAAGTGTTGCGGTTTGTAACTTTTGTCGTAAAAAGTTTGCTTCCGGAACTGCTGGAACTCATCATTTGTGGAACCATCTTAAGAGAAAACACGCAAACGAAGTGGAACATGTTTCCACGAGGAAATGACTTGCGTGTGCTACAATGGTGGGAAATTAATGCTACCAAGTATCCGATTTTGATGAATTTAGTAAAGGATATGTTGGTGGCTTCAGCAGCAACAGGAAAACTGGTAAATCTCTAAGTAGACAACTTTCAAATGTTTGTTTTATTGGTCATGAGTAAATGATCTGTTTTCAGGTGTTTTTGGATATTGAATAAGAGTTGTCTTGATGACTTGATAGTTTGTAGTTGGTATGGAAGTTAATATATATATCTGTTATTATTTTGAAAGGATGGGGTCCTACTTGGAACTTACATATAAACAAGTTAGTGAAAGATTAAACTAATTATATTGGCAAGGGCACTTATTAAAAAGAAAGCAAGTCGAAGGAATCTCAATGATTCGAATAGCTAGAAGCAAGAGAAAAACCTGTGTGGTAAGATAAAACTTGTGTGGGAAGCAAGAAGCATGAATTGAATGAAGAAGAATAAAAGAAAGCGCGGCATGCAAGGAAGACAAGAAAGAAGGAAGCATGCCAACGCCAACACACGAGCAAGGGAATATATTACTTCAGTGTTCAAAGTTGACTAAAACAAACTACACTACATGGGTAGTTCATCTTGGAGGCTTATGGACTTTGGAAGACAGTTAATGTAGTTCAACAGAAGGAATAGATGAAAAGAAAAGTTCAAACAACTAAAGCACCGATCTTCAGAATATTGTCGAAAGATGTCCTGATACAAGTTGTTTCATATTCAAAGTGCAAAAGAAGTGTGGGAATTAAAATAGGAGCGGATCTAGTTTAAAAAGCACATCTGCAAACTTTTAGGAGAGAATTCAAGATGTTAAAGATGAAAATGAAGGAAAATGTAAGGGACTTTTCAAGTAAGTTGAGTAACATAAGGGTCAAATTAAAAAGTATTTGTTCTACTCTTAAAGATAAAACAAGTGAAAGGAAACTACTTAACTTGATCTCAAATAAGTTTCTACTGATCGTGATATCTATCGATCAATATTCAAAGGTTGACAACATACCATTTGAAGAAGCAACGGGAAGAATAATAACATCGAAAATGTGTCATAAGTAAGGTGAGCCAAAGGAAAATTATCAAAATAAACTTTTAAAGGCAAGTTCAAGCAATCGAGTCCGTGGTAGAGGACAAGGAATAAACTTTAGCAGAGGAGGAAGAGGATGTAGAAAAAACCAAAGACAAGATCGAGTTCAAGTGCTATGAATGTGATGTATAGGGACACTTTGCATACAAGTGCATAAAGTGGAAAGATAAGAGTAAAAAGGAACAAGAGATTCATTTCACGTGGGATGAAAAACCAACACTATTGTGAAGACAAATTGAATCTTAAAGGCCTTCCTCGGTAGGGGGTTTATATGGGTCGGTTTGGTTTGGTTTTGGCCTCAAACGAAACCAAAAACCAATATTTTTGTTTTTGGGTTTTTAAAACTGTTCGGCTTCGATTTTCACTTCTATTTTAGTTTTGGTTTGGTTTTATCATTTGGCCTTTGAATTTTTGGACAAAAATTGGTCTATAGTAATAAATTTTGGATAGAAACTTTGGACTTGCATTACTTATCTGATATTATATTTTTATAAACTATTTGACATTTAAATAGATTACAATCCATAAATACAATAAAAAATAAATAAAAGTACTTGGTTAATATTATAATCCAAACAAAAAGTTTAAATACTATTCTTGAAACACAAATATTCAATCCTTTTCAAATAGTTTTAGTTAAATAAAAGTACATAGTTCATAGTTGATATAATAATCCAAATAAAAAGTCTAAAGATTATTCTTGAAGCACAAATATTCAATCATTTTCAAATAGCACAAGTTAAATAAGTTAAATAAAAGCACTTTATCAATATAATAATCCAAACAAAAAGTTTTTCGATTTTTGCTACAAGCAAAACCAAAACCAAATGAAAAAAATCAGTTTTATAAAAGAAATGTCCCATACCCTCCTATTAGTAATTTAATTATTTTACATTTTCAAAACCTAATCTTTAACTTTCAAACAATTTGCGCCATAACTAAATATTGACAGCACAACAAATCTTTCATACTAACAAACTTCATTTCTGTTGGATTAATCTTGATTTAGATTAATAGCGGGTCAAGTACGGGTTATGGATTAGAGAAAGGATGTCTTTTATTTGGTTTAATGGGTAAAAAATAGAGGGTTAGTTGAGTCAAAGTAGTGGGTCTAAATTTTAGGAGTAATGAGCTGCAAGTATTTGTTTTCTTTTTAACTATTTATGTAAGGTGTACTATGAATGAAAGAAGTGAGTTAAGCAGAATATATTCTCTACATGAGTTTGTGCGTGTTTAACTGGAGCCTGAACCAACATTTGATATCAAAGCACTCAGGTTGAAGATGCTATCTTGAGAGTTGGAAGAAAGGAATTGTTGGAAGCAAGGCGGCAGCCACGGCCGCTGTCGCTAGAAGCAAGTGGTGAGGAAAAAGAGCGCGTTAGGAGTCTATCGCAATTCTATGTGGTAGGAACGAGAGGAAGGAATAAGCAGGGTATCGATCAGAAACCTTAGATAGGTCAAACAGCAAAAAAACGCAGCAGTGAACGGAAGTCGACGAAGAAAGAAAAAAAAAAGAGTCGAGCAAGTGGCTACTAGTTGGGCACGGAAGCGAAGAGCATCAACTCAATGTTTGCAGCTGTAGTATGAAAACCAGGAGTGAGATGTTTAATTGGGGCCTGAACCAATAATTTCATTGTATAAATGCACAATATCCCATTATCACCTCTCATAATTTTTAAAATAAAAAAGTTGAGTTTTACGCGCATTTAACCAACCCAAAAACCATATGCTTCGACCCGCATTGAAAGGCTATTCGTTGAATATAAACGCATATCAGTAGTATATGTTATTTTACCATGAGGAGATTGTAACATTGAGCAAATATAGGTTCCACTAAGAGGCAAACATCATTTGAATTGTAATCCCTAATGAAATCAAGACATATTTCTATTATTTCAACTTGATGCAAACAAATAAATTATTCTTAAAACAATCCAAATCGAGTTTTGCAACATCGAAACCAACCGGATAACTAAATAATGAACTGCCCCAGTAGCAACACATTGTCATATGTTGCTCAAACAGCAAGCTAAACTAACACATACATACCAGGTTATTACTTGATGCCCATACCAGCCAGTTTTATTGACTTGTTGACCATGCCAACCGTTATTATTGACTCGCTGATCACAAGGCCCAGCGTTATTGACTTTTTGATCACGCCAACCATTATTTACAACAGTCTCAGGACCGAGCATTATAGATATCATTGGGAGATATAGAAGCAGTTATTGGAAAGAATCTGATGGAGAAAGTGCAGGGAGATGGAGTAACCAAGTATTTATCATGAACACAAGGGGTCCAGCTGTCGTCACCGCCTATACCCATATGCTTGTGGTCAAGATGCACCTGCGGGTCAACCATTGACCAGTAAGAGTACAATACCACACACGTTTCATGAAAAAGATTCGATTTTTTTTTAATCTTTAGTGTTGTGACTTTAAAAGAAATGGAAGCAAAAAGGTTACCTCAATGTCATCTCCCTTCACAAGTTCTTCCTTGTGTGTTGCACGATCAAGCCCCGTTGTGCTATAATAACTTGCATTCATTTGCATCGGTGGAGAGTCGTTGTATAAAGAAGCAAAGATGCCTGAACCTTGATCATTTTGGAATGTGACCCATCTAACATCAGCCCGACCCGCACATTCTCCAGGAACTATGTAAGGAACATGCATCTCATCCACTTTTTTCTCATACATCCCCACATGAGCAGCTGCTTTTCGATCCGGATAGCATTCAAAAGGGCCTCTTCCATACCATTTGACATTATTTATTGATTTCTCTAAATGGAATTCAATACCGATACGTGGCAAAGGTGGAAGATCTGATCTTGGTGTTACATGGCTAACCAAAATAACGTCACCTGAACCACAGAATGAGTATTTCATGTCAACTTTGAAAAGAGGATTTTCGTTTTCACCACCCTTTGAAAGACCGCTATACACAACGGTTACTTCTAGAAGCTGGTCTGTAATCTTTTTAACATTTGAGCTGTCTTTGATGAAGAAAACGTTATCAAGATTAGCGGCTTTCCATTTTGAGTAATAGCTATTGTCTTCTCCTCCTTTGTCGTTGTCGGTAGGTGCGCGCCAGAAGCATGGTGTTATGCCCTTAAGCATCACAGGAACTCCTTCAACCTATCATTTATCACCATCAAACAAAACTTACAACAAGTTTTATGGAGTTTTTGAATATTCATTACCAATGTGATAAGTATAACATGTAATGCAACATAAAAGAAGTAATTACCGTCCATCTCTCGATTGCACCAGACTCGCTGTTGAAGGTTATCTCTGAGAAATTCTGGTGGATGGTAAGTTTATGGTCTACGATTTCATAATTCAATGCGACTTTTTTAACCTTTGGGGCCTACACGTCAATCAGAGAGTGTAAGATGGTCTCTTAACAAGATTTCAAGAGCAAACATGCCATTAAAGATTCCTATAAAGTCAAATGTACGAGGCACATTGGAAATATAGAGATGGTTATTTTGACCCATTTACTTATGAATGGGTCGACTCAGGTTATGCTTTCTCTCTAACGGGCCAAAAAGCGCCTAAAGTGTTTTTTTTGTTCCATTTAACGTCATCAAATGATACCAAGGTGACCCTTATCGTTCGTTAACCAAGAAGTTATGCCATATGAGTTCCATCTGACTGTCAAGTGTGTTAAAGCATTGCCGAACAAAACTAAATCATTATATTTAAAAATTTAATATTAATATTGAACTAATATTACTGTAACCATATTTTCCCTCTAATTATTAATTAAAATTTACAGTTTTGGGAAAAAGTGGAGACCCGACCAGCTTGGAACTATATGATAATTGACCCATTGGGACGAGCCCATGTCGCCACATCTATAAAAACTACTTACGG
>BJCN01137232.1:0-12556 GCA_018326445.1 Flaveria brownii
ATATATATGGATTATAGACCTAGTTGGATCCATGGGTTAAGTGATAGATGGGCTTAAGAGCCCATTACCACCCTTAAACAGCCGTAATCAGGCATTACAACACACACTTGCAACCCAAGTAACCAAGTATTCTAGAGAGAGTAGAAAGAGAAAGTGAGGGAAAATCAAAGGTTGGAAGTTTGGTGGATTGAAGGTTGAAGATCTGAGTATTGGGGTATCAAACAACGAAAAAATAGCAAGGAATTCAGGTAAGAATCGTCCTCCGAACATCTTTTTAGAACAGATCTGGAAACTAGGGTTTGGGGTTGCAAAAGTTGCAAAAAAATCATATAAATGTCACATTTTTACGTATGAAATCATGTAAAATGCTTAGATATAATTTCATGGATGAAAAACCAAGGTTTTGGACGTAAGAAGTTAAGATTTTGAGTTAAAAACGGGCTGGTTCGTCATTTTTATACATCAAGCGAAACTGTGAGCCCGATCAATGAAACTGTGAGCCCGATCAGCGAAACTAGTGGTTCTCCTAGCGAAACTAAGAGGAGTTCCAGTGAAACTATAGTTTCGCTGGTAATTTCGCTAGTGCCTAGGTTGACCAGTAGATCTTGCGAACCTAGAAAATTCCAACGAAAGTTGGGCGCAAGTGGCAGCAAAACTGCCATGCGAAACTGGCTGTAAAACTGTCAGCCAAACTTCCAGCGAACTTGCTGGCGAAACTGTGTAGAGAATGACCCATTTGTGTGTTAACTTATATGCAGACCGTGTGACCTGATCATAGGCTCGGTAACTTAGACGCAAGGTTACTTATCGACCAGGTGAGTTCTAGATCCCCAGTTTTACAGTTTTAAACTTGTTTTAGGGCTGAAATTGTATGCAACTAACTTTTTATAACTATGTATATGCGAACCATGTGTTTAAACCCCTGTTCATACGGGTGGGTGCATGTTTGAGAATGTTTTGTTTATGTTTCATGTTTACATGCTTGTTTTAGGTGCTTAGTTTGTTAGAAAGGGGTTAAGAACATACTAAGATGATGATTAGGGTCTGAAAATAGTGTGTCGGATAGGATAAGTTTTCCCATACGCCTAACTATCCATGCGCCTACTTAGTGCTCATGCGCATACATAGTGCTCATGGGCCTGCATAGTGCCCATGCGCCTAATGCCTTAGAAAAGTTTTTGAAATTTTAGGGATTAGTAATTTAAAGACTAAGACCATGAGATGTTTTGGTGGTTATGTCTGTTGTTGTTATGTATGTTTTGAAGCCTGTTATGAATGTTCAATATTACTTATTATTACATGACTTTATATGGTGTGTTATGAACATGTGCATAAAGTATTATCATAATGAAGCGATAGATTAAAGATAATGAAAAGTGGAACATAACGAACGAATGAAAGTCTTGCAAGCAAATGTATGGAGGATCATAACTTATTGATAGCTCAACTGTGTGCGGTTTAGCTAACCCATGAAGATGCACACAGGGGTTAGTCTTAGTGATTGAACAAGATGTATGGAACGGGACCCTTGTCGCTTGTCCTGGTACTGGAGTCAGCTGTGTGCACAATGTTAGGGGTTTATTTATAGACTTCGGCCCAATATCATCTGTGTGCCAATGTTTGGGGTATATCACATGACATTGGTCCAGATGAAAGTGAAAGATAAAGATAAAGTATGAATGTGCGATAAAGTACGAAACGAATGATGGTGAAAGATAATAATGATTATTATCTAGATGTATGTATGATATATGATCATGTACGGAATTAAAGAAAATGTTTTAAACAAATAAAAAGTATTTTATTTATAAAATAGAACTCACTCAGCAACGCTGACTTTTATGCATTTTCAGTTGGCAGGTAATTTGTTGTTGGGGATGGCACGAGGGTGAAACTACTTGGTAAATAAAGACTGGCATCCATCTTATACAGAAATGATATTTTTTGTCTTGTAATGCAACTAAATATTCTTTTGTAACTTTAACAACAATGTATTATTTGGTAAAAATGATTATTAATGCATGAGGTGGTTTTTGTTAAATTGTTCTGCTGCAGTGTTCTTATTATTCAAATGAATCTTAACATGTATTAAATATTATGTGCGATGAATGTCCAACTGTAAGCGTCCCGGAAACGGGGCCCTTACACCCATCCTTAATTTTTAAAGTCTTAATCATAATATTTTTATAAAAGTTTATAATTATTATACTTTTATAAAAAGAAATAGTAACTATTTTAAAGTCTTCATAATTCTCCAAATAAAAATCTCTAATTTTACAACTTTAATATAAACTCTTTATATTATAAATATTCTATCATTTTTATAAAATTTGAAAGAAAAAAACTTCTTATTTGACTCATTTTTAACCCACCCATAATCCCTCAAATCTTAATTGTGCTCATTAAAATTTCCCCATTCATAACCCCCATATATCTTTCCACCTATAAATACTA
The DNA here is from genome assembly GCA_018326445.1 of Flaveria brownii. NCBI lineage: Eukaryota > Viridiplantae > Streptophyta > Magnoliopsida > Asterales > Asteraceae > Flaveria > Flaveria brownii. Next base: position 2,455 of record BJCN01137232.1, read on the forward strand.
AACTTTGTCTAACCATTTTCTTGGACCAACTCTTCTTCTTACCTTACAAGAGAGTTCTAATTTACCCTCTATATAATTTAAGAAACTTTCAGCCCCAACCCTACATTAAAGCCTTTAGAAGTCTCAAATCCGTTCGTCGTTCTTAAGGTAGCAACTATGTTCTTAAATCTAGTGTTCTTATTATTCTTTTGATTTTTAAATAATTCTAAGAAACTTTATAATCAAAATTCTCATGTTTTTATTCAATTATAAACTTCTATTATCATATATATTCTCAATAAACTTTATTATATGCGTTTATTATTTTTAAAACCCTAAAAGGTTCATGTAAGTGCTACCGTTGATTTTGGATAAAATCTGTTATAAATTTAAACGAACCTAACTTGATCATAATAAATCAAACGTTTAAAAAATTTGATTCCATGAACAAGTTCATCGAATTATCTTTCCAACCATAATTTATACGAGTTCTATTTCTATCGGACGACCCCGTAACAGTCTCTACAAAATAAGTGCGCATATTTGCACCTCCTGTTTTGTATTGTCATTTTGATGAGCTTCTGATTTGAATTTAAAAAACTTTTCTAAACGAAAGTTATTCATAACATTCTGAAATAGTAGACTGGAGAATTTCAGAATTTTTTTTAAAGTTTGATATTTTTAATAATCATATGAAACTATAACTATGAATTTGTTCAAATCTGTTTTGATCTTGTAACAACCTTTCTTTTCCTTTGCTCTTGATCCTTTTATTACTATGGTCAATACTCATAACCATAGCCTTAAAAATATAAGTTCTAATACATATAATTATGCTAATTTAGGGCTTCATCATTTCTAATAAGCAAGTCATAAGTCAAACTCATACTCAAGAACTCAATGTGAGCATTCATAGTCCTTTTTCCTTTCATATTTTTGGGACGTAACATGCATACGTATTCAATTCTAAATCTTTTTTTTGCAAATTATACCATTTAATTAAGTCTTGTGTTTATTCTATGCATTTGTAATAAACTTGTTGGATTAATCTTTCATATGATCGTCAATCTTGCTTACTTACTTGCTAGCATATGATCATCAACTTTCTAAAGCCTAAGGTGATGATGATAGCACTATTGGTTTGACACCCACCCAAACGGGCCGTTGTAGAAGGCATTTGGGTATCGAAACCGAAATTCTTAGTCTAACCCGTTGGTTAGTGACGCTCGTCAACAAAGGTTTGATCAATGCATTTTGTTTAGTCATACTTGCTTGAATTTATAATTTGACTTTTGAATCATATTTGAAATCTGTTATATGTAACAAAACCTTTGTTTACAGACCAAATTTTTGGTTGATCATTATTTTATACATGTCGCAGGAAATACCGTTTGAGATGCCTTCAAGTTTATGACACTTAAAATGCTTATGGACCTAGTTAATAAATCAAATTTTACTTTATTTTATGTTATATTTGTTTGAATAATTTACTGTTTCTTTGTAAAACTTATGTAATTGGGTTGATTAAATAAGTTATCACTTTAATATTGTCACGTGTTATAGACAATATACACGCCCGACACATTCTGCCATCAGTCGGGGTGTGACAGGTGAGTGTTTAAATATTTTTATAAAATAACTAATAATAAATTTATAATTTACTATTCAGTTTTTATTTTTAAATGATGGGTGTTTTGGTCATGCAACACTCAATTAACAATCACTTAAAAGAAAAGAGTTAACACCGTTAGTAAATTGGATTGAAACACACATAATTTGTAAAACTCATGCCAATAATGGAGATAAATTAGAGTTTCATACTGAAATAGAGACAATTTCCAAAACTCATGGACGAAAACCGAGATTAACTCATAATACAGTGGTTTTATTTCTAAATTTTATCTTTTATAAAATAGTTAGTAATATAAATAAATTATAATTAGTTAATAAATATTTATTATCTAGTTATAATTTTATATTATTTAAAATTATGATAAAATTTAGTTAATTTGTATCTAGCATTATACATGTATATCTATATTATAATAAAATTATATATATTAGAAAATTGTATACATAACAAATATTAAAGTACAAGATTATAATTACAAAGAAATGTTCTTTAGGTTTAAACTTATAATATTAAACGCTTGTTAGTATAAAGGACGAACTTTACTATTAAAAGTTTACATAAAAGGGCGTATCTGGTGCTGCAAAGAGCTCCCGCGTTTTCGCAGGGTCCAGGGAGGGTCCGTCTAATTTAAGGGAAGATGTACGCGGTCTTTCCCCCACATTTCCCCCACATTTTGTGGGGAGGCCGTTTCCACGGATCGAACCTGAGACCTTCGGTCCCTTAGGAACAGCTTTTACCGCTGCGCCAAGGCCCGCCCTCTAAAAGTTTACATAAATGATGATGAAAATATTCAGATAAATAATAATACCTATAATTTTGTACAAACATAAATGATTATTTTATTTCTGAGTTTAAGTTCGACCCCGATCCAGTAGGCGTACACAAAACACCAGGGGCCGGGACATGTATGTTGACGAGTATTTAAGTATGAGACCATGTTTTTAAAATATTATTATTGAGACTATACGATACTCGAAACCATTTGTGGGAATTCTAGATACCCATAAAATAAACTTATATTTCTTGTTTTCCGAAAATTCGCCTCTTTCACAAAAAGTCAATTGACCCTCACCCGTTCAAAGCTTTCTCCTGCTCTTACTTTCTTTTCCGTTGACATCTCTATTCACACACTTGATCAGATGTAAGGTATTCTGTTCATTGTTTCATTGATTAATTCATCATTGTTTCATTGATTAATTCATCATTGTTTCATTCGCTCTGTTGTACTTGATCAGTTTATGAAATTTACTACGTTTGATTTCATCTCATCTTCTCGTAATTCTACATAACTTGATCCATGGCGTCTTCTGTTGGACCATTTCAACAATTGGACCTAATTTCGGCTTTCAGCTCTACAGATTTCCTCCAAATTTTGATATATCATCGTTTTTAGTTTTACTTTCATCAAGATCCCGAATTTAAGGCAAACGAGCTCACTGTATGCATACTTCGTCTCCAATTCCTCATACTCATGTCAATTTTTTTTAATAATATGCATATGCATATATTGTCTTCATTTGCTCACTCTCATGTGAAATGTTTTTATGTAGATATAGTGTATGCTCAGTTGAATTTATGTTTAAGTGAGATCATTTAATTTGGTCAGTTTTTGGGAGCTCTTACTTTATCAGAAGAATTTTAGTTATGATTTGGGGAATTTGAAGAATGTTATGTATTCAGACTGCATGATTAGTATTTGTACTAAAGAGATGTTATGTATTCAGTCTGCATGATTAGTTTGTGATCTTCTTTGAGGTGCTAATGCAATTAAGTTTACTTTGCTTATGTGACTGTTTTAGATGAGTTGGTGCTCGTGTATATGTTGTTGTGGCCCTAATTTTGACTCTTTTGTAGCATAATTTTGTAGGTTGATTTCTGTTTTCATCTTAAATGATGTGTTACATCTTTTTGTGATTACAGTTAATTTTGGAATCAGTAGCATTTGACATAATCTACTAGTTAATATAGAGAGAACCTTACTATGACTAGGTTCAGTTGCTGTTTTGGAAAGGCAGCTTCCGCACCTCAGGGTGTTAATAGAGGTACATAGTTAAATGTAAACTTGAATTTGATTCATGTTTTAAGTAGAGATCCATCAGCTCCTTTATCACATACAAGTCTTCAATGCTAACTGTTTTCTTGGAAAATTTCAGCAAACAATCGGGGACGCAACCTTGATGTTAGTATAGGTAAGACCAGTGACCATCGACTAATTTTTTTGCTGTATGCACTAATTTCATAATCTATGGCTCTATGCATGTGCTCATATTAATAAGCTTCCATTCATGAGTGTGCATTGATCTATGCCTATTGTGTTGGAGATATATCAATCATACCGGGACTTTTTTTATTTTTTGTTATGTGATATGCTGTTACTTGACAATCAAAATGAAAATTTCTGCACATGAACTTTTATTTGATGGTATGAGTTTCAATTATATATTATTTTGTTGCAGAACTTTTGGATGTTGAGAATATGAGATTATATACATACAAAGATCTGCAAGCTGCTACGGCAGATTTTAGACCAGAAAATAAGATAGGGCAGGGAGGGTTTGGTTCTGTTTACAAGGTAACTATCAAGCATTTAAATTTCTTCTCTTTACGTGTGTTTAGATATTACAATACATACTGATATTTTACAAAAAAACACTAAATGATTTTTAGGGAATACTAAAAGATGGCTTAGTAGTTGCTATAAAGGTTCTCTCTGCTGATTCAAGGCAAGGCTTGCGGGAATTCTTGACTGAAATAACCGTTATTTCAGATATACAGCATGAAAACCTAGTAAAGTTGCATGGTTATTGTGTGGAAGGAGATCATAGAATCTTGGTTTATGGTTTCCTTAAAAATGGTAGTCTAGATCAAACCCTACTTGGTAATTACAATTGCAAACCATCCTTTTCATTTATTATGTGGTATTCTTATTTTCGTGTTCTTAGGACTTTTTTTGGGTTTTATCATGTGTAGCAAATGGTCACTGTAGCATTAGTTTCTCGTGGGAAATTAGAAGGAAGATATGCATAGGTGTTGCAAAGGGGCTTGCTTATCTGCATGAGGAAGTGCAACCTCATATCATTCATAGGGACATCAAGGCGAGCAATATTTTGCTTGATGAAGATTTTACACCAAAAATTTCAGATTTTGGTCTAGCAAAGCTTTTCCCAGCTCATTTGACTCATGTTAGCACGCGCATTGCAGGAACTCAGTAAGCTCATCACCTTCCATTATTTGTTAGTAGACATGATTCATCATAATAAGGTGGCTGTCTCTATATGTTTGATTCTTTTGGCAGTATTTTGGAACCAATTATCTGATTTGCAATAATTATTTATAGTGTTTGAATTAACAGATAATGTAACATTATCTGATTTTTAAGTGCCATTTTCATGGTGGCTGCAGTTATATTGATTATCCAAGGGTACTAATAAAATTATTTATTAGAAACCATTTCTTTACTCTAATTTAGTTAAACTTATATTCCAAATTCGTAAAATGTCTCGTTGATTTGTTTGTATTCACAAAATTTATCTATCAACCACATAAACACTTATGATATTTGAACATTCAAAAATTGGATTATGTGATCAGTTCAACTTCAAACAACAGAAACACCTTTAAACAACATTATCTACAAACCTTTATCTTTTACCTCATATATATTTTGTAATGGCTTATTGCAGAGGTTACTTGGCCCCTGAGTATGCAATAAGAGGTCAGTTGACTAGGAAAGCAGACATCTACAGTTTTGGCATTTTGCTTTTGGAAATTGTTTCCGGAAGACCCAACCAAAACAAACGGTTACCCGTTGAAGAACAATATCTTCTTGAACGGGTCGGTTCTTCACTTTGAAGTAAATTAATTCTTAAGTTTTCTATCTCTAAACTAGTCTAATTATAAATTTACAACAAAAACACATATGTATGTATAAAATTTACATATTAACTATAAAATCAATAAGTACCCGGTGCATGAAGCTCCCGCTTTGCGCAGGGTCCGGGGAGGGGCCGGATCGCGAAGCGATCTGATGTACGCAACCTTTCCTTGCACAATTTTGTGCAAGAGGCTGTTTCCACGGCTAGAACCCATGACCTCAAGGTCACAAAGCAGCAACCTTACCAGTTGCTCCAAGGTCCGCCCTCTTAATCACTAAGTATTTACTTTAATATTTTCATTCTGGGCATGTAACATACAAGTTTCTAACCTAGTATATACACACAAATACGATCCATCAAGAACATTAAAAACAGTAGCTTCCTCACATTAAAAATGATGCTCATATTCTAGTCACAGGATTAAGGATCGTACACCATCAAGAACATTAAAAACAGTTAATTGAGTATATGAACAAAGATTTGGGATAATGCTATTGAATGATCATTCTCTGTTAGTTTACAACCATAATAACTAACTAACGGTAGCTTCCTCACACCGTCAATAAAACTACCATAACTAACATAACTAGTTACGGTGTTAAGTGTGTTCGTGTGGCCTATTCTTATGGGTTAAATATGATCCAACGCATATCTCTTTTATCTTTCAAATTTTGGTATAATACACCTAATGAGTTTAAGTTATGAGGTAAAACAAAATAAGTAAGTGTAAAATCAAACGGATCAACCAAACACGACCCAAAACCGGTCTGAATCCATTTAGACTAAATCCGAACCAGCAAATCTCATGTTACATTCATGTGGTCAAATTCACACCCCTACATCGCATGCACATATGGAAGACATGACTAATATACTCCGTCAATCTTTTCAGGTATGGCAACTATATAGGGAAGGGGAGTTAAAAAGTTTGGTCGATGCTTCAGTGATAGAAGATATTGATATTAATGAAGCTTGCCGGTATCTAAAAATTGGTCTTCTTTGCACCCAAAGTCTCCCCAAAAACCGACCATCCATGTCAAATGTCATGAAAATGTTAAATGACGACATGGACTTTGATGAAAAGGATTTGTCTAATCCAGGATTACTCTCTGAGCTAATGACCTATAAAACCATGAAAAATCACACGTCGGGTACATCGTCTAGTGGCACAAGAAAAGATGATGATTCTCAGTCATATGAAAACACGACAACATCATATGCTGCTATGACCTTCACAACAATCACTGAAAGGTGATTATAGTGAGTTGCTCAATTTGAAAGTATTGTGGAGGTGTCATTTTTTTGTAGATGCGAGTATATATGAAAATGCAAACATTATTGTTGGCATGTTATATTCTGGTTTATAAGAGAAATGTGGAATCCATTTGTTAGAACATGTGGTAGCGTCGTGAAGCAATGTTTTTTTTATCCAGCAAGATTCGTCATACGTCATACGTTAATGGCAGGTCAAAAGGACTAGGAGCGGCCCAAGCTCAAAGCTAGTAAAATTCTAGCTGTAGGACCGATTTAGATAAAACCTCAAGTTTCTGAAAAAGTTTTTATATATGTATATTTGTGCTAAGGGGCTGGTATGTATGATCCATAAATAACAATAGAAAACAATCACTTTAAACAACAAACAAAGTCGAAGAGGCTGATGATGGAGTCACTTGAGAAGAATACAATCATTGAATGGCAATCAAAGAGTTGATGGTGTCAACCGAGGAGAAATCAGGCAGCACGATCTACTGCACGAATGTTGCAACTGAAGGTTAGTATTTTCAGAGTTCTTGAATTTTGAAGTCATCAGAATCTCTTCCGAATTCTCTCAAAATAATCCTGATTTTTGGAATTTGAAGGCTTCAAAGTGATATTCGAAGTCTCGAACTCTCAAAGGTTGCAACTGAAGGTTAGTATATGCTGAGTTTCAAAGGCTTCAAATCGCAACTCTCAAGGATAGTATTTTCTGAGTTGTTGCTTTGATTGTTCTCTTGTTGCCAAGACAGTTCTTGATTGTTCATTACTTGTTTGATTTTTAAAAACGGTTTGCAAACTGTTTTTTCAAAATGATTCTTCTAATCTTGCATCAGATAAGTGACAAACTGTAATGGAACATAGACTTTTCTTGCATCTGATAGTGTTATTGAGTTATTGACTGCTTTTATTTGGTCTTGCATTTGATAATGTTATTGAGTTATTGACTGCTTTTATTGACTGCTTTTCTAATTAATGGAATATAAGTAGATGAAATACAATTTGTACCTATGAAATTCCTTATTACTTATATTTACACATAAAAGAAAAATACAAAATAGTTAAGGGGCTATTTATGCAACTCTTTTAAAGATATTATTAACGGCTTCACTCCCCTTTCCCAAAGGAACATGCAAGTGTTACCCCTCTATCCAAGGAGTTGAGGTTCGAATCCTGTAAGGTTTAGATATAGATGATCAATAGTAGTTCTAAAAGATCTTAGGTTTTAAACGTCTTGAAGCCAAGGTCACTCAAAACCAATAATAATGACGCCAATGTCACTAAAACCAATAAAATTGACGCCTCGCGTCCTCTTTTGTACTCCTTTCTCCTCCATCAATAAAACGCTAATCCGCCACTCATTCACAAGTTTTTGTTTCCTACAGGTTCATCTTGTTTTTCACCGTTGCAAGCGCTAAATTTCACAATAATTGGTCCAATAGCCCCCCAAAGGAGACGAGATTTGAGCACTGGCTTTGTCGTGATGGAGAAACCTGAAGGTAAGCCAACACGAGATGAGATAATTGAATCATATATTAATACCCTAGCTAAGATTGTGGGTAGGTGTGAACGATTCTAGGTTTTTTGTGTTGTGTGTTAAGTTTTAATCATCCATACAAGACACATTAATCATGTTAGTTTATTGATACTCAACAAAGAAATTGAATCAGCGGTTGTCTGGGTTAAAAGCTTGATCATACACATTGTTCGATTAAAAGCTTGATTATATGCATCGCTATGATAATGTCACTTACTATTATGAAAAAGAATATATGATGGAGGTAATATTACCTTTTGTGTATGCTTATATTTGTTATTGGTTGTCTTTGTATTGGTTTGTAGGTGCTCTCTCCCTCTGTATTGGGTTGATTCCATTGTTCTATTATCTTTTAGCTATCAGCAATGACGAAATTCTACCAAGTTTCAACAAGATGCTATTATGGTTGTAGGGCTTGTGTCTTAAAAGTAATTGAATCTATGAACTCTCGAATCATCTTCTTCATCAATTGTAGACTGAATAATATTTCATTATTTGCAGAACTAACTGGAGTACATCGGGAGTTCCCTAACTCTTTATGAACAAGGATTGTGGAGGCATCTCGTCAATTAACTTAGCAATCATACACCTTCACACCTGGCAAAACAGTCTTGGCCCGCCGACACTTGAGGAATGCAGCATCAAGGGATGCCTAACAATGCTCCTAACCAAGTAGGTGGTGGAAATGCGTACATCAAAAGGCCAATTTGTTTCAGTTTAAGGAAATTGGTCATTTGGTTTTCTTTTATGTTGATGACATGGGAACTATGAATTATATGTGAGGTGACAAACAAATATAAGAATCTGGTAATCATGGTTATGAAGTTAATATGATATTGTATAGTTTAGCAGCATCATATAATCCATTTAATGTTAATCTCTATTGCTTCCATATTGCAGCTATTCATGCTGAACAAAAACAAAGAACAAAACTACATTAAATTAACTAAGGAGCAACTATAAGCATCTACACCTGACCTATTCGGTTAGCAACTTACAACAAATACATTTGTGGTTCCATGTCTCTACTTTATCAACCGACTATATGCATTCGGACCCATTCATCCTGCCCATACAGGTTTCGCATAAATCTTACTTTCTAATAAAAAGCCACACTCTCTCTTTAGATAACAAATCAACATATTACCAACCGGAAACAGCTTTTCTTTAGAACATGCTTTGCTAGTATCATAGCATCTGGTTGATAAAGCCTGCAACAAGCAGTAGAAAAACACAACCATTGGAAAATCGTCAAGAACCCAAGTCATCATGTATGAAACAGTAACAGTTAAAGCAATTGTTAGCTAATGCATGTTTGCTTACCTTAACCTGTTTCGATCAACTTCTAGGCGAATGCCCTGCATCTGATCCATCTTCAGATGAACTGTCACTATCTGTATCTGCATAATAGCATCGTCACATAGATTAGATTTAGAACACTTAAAAAATAATCCACCAAATCAGAAAGTAACCACTAAGATTACCACTAGAAGAGGATCCAGAATCACTGCTAGAGCTGCTTGAACTGCTGGCATTATCAAGTGTACTAGCAAGAGTCTTCTCCTCTGCTTAAAAAGAAAAAAAGAAACGGTAACTTTTAAACAATCTATACCGTAGAAAACACAATTAACATTAAATCATGTAATTCTTGAAGAATCTTACGTGTTTTATCTTCTTTCGGGGCCTTCGGAAGTGAATTTGCTAGGTCCTGCATTAACAAAAACAATTAGTCAAAACATTTATCATTAAAATGTAAACTTTGATGTATGGAAGTACACACAAGAAGACATTTTTATTCATACATTTACCACGGTCTGATTCGCA
>BJCN01137264.1:0-12952 GCA_018326445.1 Flaveria brownii
GATGATTCTGTAGAAAGCTCAGAGTATTCAACTACTCAAGTAGGGGCTAGCATTGAGAATTTGCCTCGTAAAGATACTTACGCAGCAGACGGTTATTCTTCTCACGTTTCACCATGGCCCAATGGAGATGTTTCTTCAAGAGAGGTCCACATATATCTTATCTTTCATCTTGTTCATGATAATAAAATGTTGAGTGTTAACAGATCTTATTATTTATCTAGTAAATAAAATGACCAAAGAGGACTTCAAGTTGCAATAAAATAAATATCATTTCATATTGCACATCCAAACACCCCTGATTCATGTGGGGTTCAAAAACAGTTTGGTTTGGTTCATTTGAGTGGTTTATAATGTCTGGTGTCTCAATCAATCCATTAATTCTCGTATGAGGATATTGTTGTAACAGTAATACTTTCGTAAAAAGGAGTTTAATGTGCTATACTGCTATGCCTTGGTGTTAAGTTGAGAGCCAACTCTTGCAGGAGTTGCATCCTAAAAGTATTCAGAATCAGCAGTCATCTAAGGAAGATTTTCCAAGCGCCCCTCCAATTTCAGGCTCTTTTGGAGAAATTAAACAAGAGGAGGTTTCTCCATGTTCTAAAATGAATATTACATCATCTAGAGTTGATTCACATGATTTTGCTGCTAATCCAACAGTACAGAAAAAGACCCCTGTTGTAGCTTTCAAGGAGAGTCATAAACAGGAAACCTCTAATCCTTCTAGGTCCGTAGCGTACTTCCTCAATAATGTGTCTAATATGACTAGTCTACTCACCAAAACAACAATTGTTTCTAAAAAGATGACAATATGCTAGGGGAGGCATATAGGGTAGGTTGGTGGTTGGATAACGTATCAAAACATGAGAGAGTTGAAATGGGTTATTTTGGGTCCAACTTTTAAATAATATAACATGTTAAATATGATTATAAAGTTATAATTTTACACATTAAATGGTCTATTATTAAATAAAGTGATTTGGGAGGCTACTATCATAAAAAATCTACGTTGTCCTGTTTACCTTTATCACATATTTGAATTTTTGATTTCACCCATGTCACCCATTAGGGATAAACCAAAAGCGAAGCGGAACCATTCAGAAGTAAATGGGTTGGTCACCAACACTACATATTTGTATACCTATTTGTGACATTAGTCATGTTTGTATAGGAGCATTGGTGCCAAAACTGGTTCGGATTCTATGCGTGCGCGCCTTCCCACATTTCATGCAAGGTACATTATGTAAATAGCTAGAAATTTGGCTACATTAATTGCTTTATACAGTGCACATTAAGCTTATACATTTTGTATTTAATTTAGTTCACTTGGGCCTTGGCATGGTGTGATTGCATATGATGCATGTGTTCGGCTATGTCTACATGCTTGGGCAAAAGGTTGCATGGAGGCGCCTGTTTTCTTGGAAAACGAGTGTGCCTTGCTTCGCCGTGCCTTCGGGTGAGTTCCATTTTCTTCTTTATCCTATTTATGAGAGTCTTCAACCAAAAGTTATTATTACCTGATTACTCCTTTTAACCTAATCTGTTATAATTTTCCTCTCATTTCTCTAGTGATTAATACTCTTTATGATTTCTTATTTGTTAATTCTTAAATGGTAAGAATACCTCAAACATTATCTAATTATCATTACTTAAAATGGCTGTTACAGATGATTATTTATTAATTATCACATAATCACCTTAAAAAGGCAGATCCAAAAGCATATAAGATGATGGTCTGCTTGTTGTACTATAAAATTGATCTTTACTGGCAGCTTGCAACAAGTGTTACTACAGTCAGAGGAAGAACTGCTTGTTACACGCTCTTCTGAAGTTGTCAATGAAGGAAATGCTCAAAAGCCAAAGAAAATGGTTGGGAAGATGAAGGTGGAAGGTATTGAATTTAATCAACCCATCATTGTTTGTCTCTAGGTGTTTCCTTTTTCACTAGGCAATAACAAAGCAATTTGGAATAATTATTACATTATATTATCTATTGGTGCAGTCCGTAAGGTGAAAATGACATTGGACCCGCCTACAGGATGCAGTTTTTCATTGATAAAACCCCCAAAAGTGAAAATGGAAACCGTTAGACGCCACTTTGCTAATATTCAATCAAAAGTATCTTCTGGGTGGCAAGCAGTTAAAAGTATTCATTTCTCTCCTCGTGTGCCTTCAAATGGTTCATTTTCATGCCATAGTTTGGCCTACATGCAAGCAAGCACTCAATATATTAAACAAGTTTCTGGTCTTCTTAAAGTTGGGGTTTCAACTCTACGTAGTAGTTCATCCGGATATGAAGTACAAGGTTTGTGATTATTTCTGTAATTACTTTCTATAACTTGTAGCAAATATTCCTCATGGTGTCAATATGAATTTAAAAGAATATTCAAATTAAGCTCAACATTTAGATGGGCTACATTTTTAATTGTGCTAAATTTAAAAGGGTGATTATGTCATTATGTCACCCTCTTGTTGATCTGGCCTTGTTTAGAGTGGTCTTATTGACAATTTGAACTTTTTAAGAAGAAAAATAGTAGCTGATTATAATTATTTATGATGTTACACAGAATCATACTCGTGTCTACTAAGACTTAAAAGTTCACCTGAAGGGGATACCATTCGAATGCAACCTGGTTCTCGGGAAACCCATACATTGTGCGCCTCCTTTCAATCCCAAATCTTGTATATATTGTGGTTTATCAATGTTATGTTACTGAGACATGATATCACAGTTTGCCAGATAGCCTTGGGGATGATTTGATTGTTGAAGTGCAAGACTCCAAAGGCAACCATTATGGTCGTGTCTTGGCCCAAGTGGCTACTATATCTGAAGATCAGGTGATGTTTTTTTACCCTTTTATCTATATGGTGAACTAAATGGGCAGGTTGGGTAACAGGTCAAAGAGGGAGACATTTTACTTCTTTGACTTGTTAGAGATAAACATAAACAGGATCACCCTCTCATAAGTACATGGATTAGAATTGCCGGCTTTACCTCTGTCGTATTTGTAAAATATAAAATTATGCTAGATGTTATGTTACTGAGATGGTTATACTCTTTTACGCAGAATGAAAAATTACGCTGGTGGTCTATATATAGAGAACCAGCGCATGAACTTGTCGGCAAAATTCAACTCTATATAAGTTATACAACGAGGTTAGATGAAAATAGCCTCAAGGTGAGTTGTCCCATTGTTACTCTTTATTGTTTAGTTGTTTGGCTATGTTTTTTTGTTGATTACTAATTACTTTAACTCTTTATAATGTCAAAATAGGGGGAGTTTTTAGACCAAGAGTATTGATTTTTCTATAAAGTACAATGGGAAAATGTAACTGCTTGAAATTATACCAAAACATGAATTTTAAAGGTTTCTTTTGTGGGGGGAGGGTTTAGTTGTTTCCATGTCTTGAGATGTCTTTACGTTTTTTTTGACTAAAAATTTAAATATGTTGACCAAACAATTTGTTGGTTGACAGTGTGGTTCTATTGCTGAAACAATGGCATATGATCTTGCCATGGAGGTTGCCATGAAAGAGCAGAACTTTCAACAAAGGAATTTGTTGCTGCATGACCCATGGAAATGGTTACTCGCTGAATTTGCATCATATTATGGTGTTTCTGATGCTTACACAAAGCTAAGGTACTCGGATGTTCTCTTGTGCAGCCCACCCACCTATTTGGCCACCTCTAATAGTGATTCTAACATAGTACATGCATGATTTGCATTTTTCAGATACCTATCCTACATCATGGACGTTGCAACTCCCACTAACGATTGTCTCTCATTAGTATATGAATTGTTGCTGCCTGTTATAATGAAGGGGCATGCTAAGAGCACTCTGAGTCATCAAGAGGTAAATTGAGCATGCTAAGATGAAGGGGCATGCTAAGATCACATGTGCCCTTGATTTATGGTTTTTAATTTGTGCCTTACACCAAGTCATTGTGTTTTTTTTTTGTTTTGCAGAATAGAATTTTGGGCGAGATTGGAGAGCAAATTGAGCAGATTTTTTCTGTAGTCTTTGCAAACTACAAGTCCTTGGATGAGCAATCTCCATCTGGCATCATAGATGTTTTCAGTTCAGCAACTGGGGTTGCTGCACCGGTTTTGGAACCTGCTGTGAAACTGTATAATCTGCTTCATGATATATTATCTCCTGAGGCACAAAATAAGTTATACAGCTACTTCCAGGTTCATGAGTCTACGCTAGTTGATTCTTGATAGCAATACTGGTGTTTAGGTAATTGTAGAGGTCATAAAATGGGCAAATTGGGTTGACGTGAAACACTTATTTTCCAACTTTTCAAACATGTATATAAATTATTTATTTATTATGATCATAAAAAATATGTGTTGCAAATATGACCTAATTTTTTAATAGAAAATTTACTAGGTTTTACGCATTAGCAATAAGCTTTGGCTAATTTTTCACCCTTTGAGCCAGTTAAAAACAAATGTGTCCCAAATTGACTCATTCTTAAGCTAGTGGGTCAAAAATGCCACCTCAGTAACTCATACTCCTTTAGTCTCATAAAAGTTGCAACGGGTTTCATTTTTGGGATGTTCCTATGTTTTTTATATGGGATTAAAGATTATCCAGGAGAGTGAATATGCAATTTTTATTTATGTCTAGAATACACAATTCTATTATTGAACTAACTTTAACAATTATTACTAGGCTGCTGCCAAGAAAAGATCAAGAATGCACTTGACTGAAACAGATGAATATCTTAGTGGCACCGGTGAAGGAAATGTGATGGATCCTGTTACCGTCTCTACTGCTTATCAGAAAATGAAGTCCCTTTGCCTAAACATTAGGAATGAGATTTTTGCAGATATTCGGATTCATAATTGCAATATACTTCCAAGGTAATTTTCTCCCAGTATAATCATGATTAGATTCAGTCTCTTGGCAGTGTTACTTCTGTTACCAAAATGTTCTAATCTAGAGGTGGAAAAAATGGGCGGATCAGACGTGGCGAGTAATGGGTCAAACCAGTTTGGGTGTTAACAATAGTAAAGTTATGATCCGTGTGAAGCAAGTTGGGTCATTTTGAGTTGACCTGGGTCCTGAAAGTTGTTTGTCCCTTTAAAATACATTTTGTTTGAATAAAAAATAAGTGTAATGTAAATTATGATCAGAAAAGTTAGATTACTTTGGTAAGGGAGGGATCAAATGAAAACCATGTTTATAATTGAAAACCGTGAAAACCACCACTATCCAATCACATAAATTATAATTGATTTAATTTTTTAATTATTTAAAGTATATTTGAGTAAACTTTAACCTTATTTTTTGAGGTCATTATTTATTTTTTAATTTAAACTCCAAGGTTGACGATGATAACGAATCGAGTTACGTATACGTAACTTGTATGAGTTAAATGTACGTAACTTTAGTTGTACACTTGGTAACACGTACTTACATATACAACCCTTACATATATGTAACTCTTAGTTATACACTTTGTAATACGTACTTACATATATGTAACCCCTAGTTTTCATAATTTTCATTTATAACATGGTTTTCAAGGGATCCCTCCCCTACTTTGGTAATGGTCTAAATAAAAATTATTTTTAATATATAATTTTTATTAAGTGTATATGAATATTCTTTGTAGAATGGGGTGAGTAATAATTTTTCTACAAAGTGGTGACGTTTTTGCTGAATGGGATGGAAAACATGTGTGTTACACTCTAAATATAGTATGCACTGTATTTTAAAAATATGATAGAAATAATATTCACTCTGCTACAAGCTAGTATATTACATTTTAATATTTTATCTGTTTTGCAGTTTCATTGACCTACCAAATCTTTCATCTGCAATATA
Source organism: Flaveria brownii (assembly GCA_018326445.1). Taxonomy (NCBI): domain Eukaryota; kingdom Viridiplantae; phylum Streptophyta; class Magnoliopsida; order Asterales; family Asteraceae; genus Flaveria; species Flaveria brownii. The sequence goes on from BJCN01137264.1 coordinate 5,836, forward strand.
CAGTGCTGAACTTAGCAACCGACTGCGATCCTTCCTCGTTATCTGCCCTCCGTCTGGCCCTTCTCGTCCTGTTACAGAGCTTGTAATTGCAACCGCAGATTTCCAAAAGGATCTTGCCAGCTGGAATATCAAGTAATTTAAACATCTTTTTTCTACCTTTTGTATTGTCGATAAGTATTCTTCTTTGCACAACTTAGTTCAAATTGTTTCAGTCCCGTGAAAGGTGGAGTGGATGCAAAAGAACTGTTTCATCTTTATATCATCATTTGGATTCAAGATAAGCGCCTTTCATTGCTTGAGACGTGTAAATTAGACAAGGTAACTTCCGTCCGCATTTGGCATATTTCACTTTTAAAAGAAAGTTTATATATATATATATATATACTAGCTTTAGTAAACCTGTGTACTACCCGGGTTGAATATAAAAATTAAATAGAATAAAATTTTATTAATTATAAATCGAGATTCTAAAATAAGATATAACTGAAATCTTTTTTATATAAAATAAAATAAAAAATTATTTCAAAACAAACACATTTTAAAAAATGTCATACTTAAAAACTTTCTTATTATACTCTTAATTTTAATTACTTTTTGTTCATAAAAATTTTACTTTTTAAAAAAACCAATTATAAAATATTTTGTATTTTTAAAAAAGTTTGATGTTCTAAATTTTTTTCTAATTTTATAATAAATTATTTCCTTAGAAATAACATTAGTAAAAATATCTTTTTTTAATTTATTAGAAAACTATTTTAATTAAAAAAATTAAATAATATTATTAGTAATTAATGTGATTATTAAATAGGAGAGAGAAGCGGGATGGTGAGAAGTAATATGGTGTTGCCATGTGTCAATTCTAGATACCCTTTTATTATATATATATATATATATATGTATATATATATTTGAATTTATTTTCCCCAGTGTCATTGTTATGAATGACTTGCTGTAGCTGATACTGGTACTCACAGGTTCTTATATCCCTATATATTAAAACTTTAGGTATTTAACTAATATTTAAACAGTTTCTTAAACGGTAGTCAATTCGAATACGGCATTTAATTCGATGAAGGAAGTATTTCATTCTTTAGTAAATTTAGTATCTATTTCTGGAAGTACGAAAAGTTCTATGTATCATGGTTACCGAATACGCAATCAGTGGATAATAACTATAATTTATTTAGGATTAGTATATTGAAGTAATTGATTTTGATGTACGTAATGATATACTATGGGTTTTTGGTAATGAGACCGGTCACCTAACACCATACCTATTCCAAAACCTGTGAAATATAGTGGATAATAACTAATTAGCTAAACTGGGAAACAAAGTTTGAAAAGTGAAATGATGTCATTTAGTATAAAATGGAGGAAGTATTTATAAAACCATTCCATTTTTTCCTAGATGATCGAAAGTTATTGTGAATTTGCAGGTAAAATGGTCTGCTGTCAGAACACAACATTCTACAACTCTATTTGTAGATGAAATGTATGGCCGGCTTACAGAAACTCTAAATGATTATGATGTCATAATATGCCGATGGCCAGAGTATACCTTTGCTTTGGAGAATGTAAGCCCTTACTATTTCTTAATTTAACATCCAGCCTTGTTTCTTGATGGTTAACTATGTAAATATAATTTGCATAAATGAGCTAATTCGGACAATTAAAAAACTTGTGCCATTTTTAGAAGAAACATTGATGATTGCAACAACAATCCTAGTATTCATTTCTCTCCATTCTCCATTCTCCATTCTGTGTGACCCATATTGTCATTGTGTTTTCTATTAAATTTAAAACTCAAGTAATAAGATCCTTAACCATATTTTTATTTCTTCCCACACCGTATAAGAATCAACAAAAATGAAAATGGTATCATATGTATTGCATTAAAAAGGTTTATGTTTAGCTCTACTTACATTAAAATTCTTTCTAGGGTGCCTTCTAATCCATTTGCTTTTATTTGGTAATTGACAAATAGGCCGTTGCGGACATTGAAAAGGCAGTAATCGAAGCTTTGGACAAACAATTTACCAACGTTATAGCACCTTTAAAAGAGAACCTGACACCAAAGAAATTTGGCTTCAAGTATGTCCAAAAGCTTGCCAAAAGAACAACAAATCCTTATGTTGTGCCTCCTGAGGTTTGTTTAGCTATGCTTTTGTGTGCATATATGGTCATAATTTCACTTTAAAGGCTAACACTATCATTCTTTACTTGAAAATCAATATGCATATTCTTAAAATGTAACATCAGCATTTCTATATTTGAGAATTTGATGAGATTACCAGCATTTCTATATTTGAGAATTTGATGAGATTTGCAACATTTCCTTTGCTTTCACCATAAGGAAAGTTTTAGGTTTATTTGTGGTTTGCCAAATATCTAAAATACGATAAATGCAAAATAAACAAAACCTTCATTTATTTGTTATGGCAACAATAAGGAAACGAGTCAGTTTACATAAAATCTCTTTTTATGGACATGTAGAATTTGTTATCCATATTTTAGTGTTTATTTTTTCTTTCTTATTTCTTTCAGCTTGGCATTCTGTTAAACTCAATGAAGCGAATGCTAGATGTTTTGCGTCCCAAGATTGAAGCTCAACTGAAGTCATGGGGTTCATGTTGTATTCCGGATGAGGGAAATACAGCAGCTGGAGAGCGTCTAAGTGAAGTGACGGTGATGCTTAGATCAAAGTTTAGAAACTATCTTCAAGCGGTTGTAGAAAAACTTGTTGAGAATGTGAGTGTCTTACTCCTTACTTTTGTGGGCATGTTGGGTATCAGGTCCAATTGGTTAAATTGTTTGTAGATGTCGGGCCGGGTCAGATTTAATCTCAAAATATGATATGCCATCTTTAAAGTTTTTGTACATAATTTAGTGATTTAGGAGGTTGTATAATTTTGGTGGACTGTTGACCTTACAGCCTAAGAATGATTATATTTCACTTTTCTACTAGTATACTTACCCCTTGACTCATCTTTTCTTTATTGTTATTAAAAGAAAGCTAAAACTTATCAGAATCAACTACTTTGGTCAAAATCATTCATCCTTGTAAACTTTAGTTTTCTCTTTAAGAACGATATATTTTTCTTTCCGAATTTTTTTGTCCTTTCATTTGTCAAGTTATTATCGCAATTTTTTTCATATGTTGTGCATTATTTCATATGGGACAGACAAGGCTGCAAAATAGTACAAAATTAAAGAAAATTCTTCAAGACTCAAAGGAAAGTGTGACTGAATCTGAGATCAAAAATAGAATGCAACCACTAACGGAGCTGCTTACGAACAACGTGAATCATCTCCACACCATCTTTGAGACCCATGTTTTTATTGCAATATGTCGAGGATATTGGGATCGGATGGGACAGGCAAGTTTTTGATTTAACATATAAAACTCCTCAAATAAAGAAAAGAAAAGGTAGAATATTATTTAGGCATTTGATTGTAATTGTGTTAATATTGCAGGATGTTTTGAGTTTTCTTGAGAACAGGAAAGAAAATAAATCATTGTATAAAGGCTCAAGAGTTGCTGTATCTGTAAGTAGAACCAGTCTTTTCATTCTTTAAAGAAAAGGTAAAATATATACCATTGCTATTTGAGCTAACCACATGACAAATACTGCAAAGAACGATTTGGGTACAATATAGAAAAATACATAGGTGCATAAATGCATGCATGCATAACATGTGTATATGCATAATGGTTCTCTATTGGCTTTTATATAGCAGGCCCCTATATATTATTTAATGAGCAGTAGGAAATTTTGTAGGACAATACAATTATTATAATTGTTTTATTTTCAGTGCTGATTTTCAGGCGAGTAAACTTAATCTATATGCGAATGACAGAAAGGAAATTTTAGAGAAGTTAAAGAGTTTTAAGTAATTAGAAGTTATCAGAGAAGTTAAAGAGTTTAAGTAATTAGAAGTTATCCTTTAAAGCTAAATGCGTGATTAATATTGAATAATGTACTACAGATATAGAAAACATGTGGTTATATATGATAATCATCTGATACAATTTGCAGATTTTGGATGACACATTTGCATCACAAATGCAAAAATTACTTGGCAACGCTCTTCAAGAAAAAGACCTAGAACCACCAAGATCGATCATTGAAGTCCGATCGATGCTATGCAAAGACACGGGCTCATCTGGCCACAAAAAGAACACTTACTATTATTAGAAATCATTATTTATGTATTTAACAGAACCGACGATGCATAACATATATGATCATCGTTCTTGGCCGTCATTCGGTGGTGAATAAGTGCAAAGTTGTTAAAAGTTAGGGTTTTATTTTGTTACATATCATAAGATTCTAACATTTTTTTACACCCCATACGAAGTGAATGTAAAACTCATATTTCAAGATAAATGTATTATTTGTAGAAATAGACGAGTTGGTGTTAGATGGCAAACCGAAGGCGTTAAGTTATTTTTAATACAATTATTTTTATACATGTAATGTAACTAGGTTACAATCCCGTGTAATACACGGACTAAATAAATTTACTGTTACATGGCTTATAATATAAAAAGTATGTCTTAAATATTGTGTATTATACGGATTGAATAAACCCATGTATTACACATTTGAAAATTTAATGTTAGCATATTTGAAATTTTAATTATGAATAGCTATTAATTAATAAATAACTATTACAGTATTTATAATTAAGAGGAGAGAAAAACGGAAAAACCAAAAATTAGATAACCTAGAATGCTGACGAGTATCCGGATTTTTTTTATATTTATTAGTATAGATTCTTACATTTTTTTACACCCAACATGAAGTGAATGTACAACTCATATTTCAAGATAAATGTATTATTTGTAGAAATAGACGAGTTGGTGTTAGATGGCAAACCAAAGGCGTTAAGTTATTTTTAATACAGGTTATTTTTATACATATAATGTAACTAGGTTACAATCTCATGTAACACACGTGCTAAATAAATTTACTGTTACATGATTTATAATATAAAGAGTTATGTCTTAAATATTGTGTATTATACGAATTGAATAAACCCATGTATAACACATTTGAAAATCTAAAGTTAACACATTAATAAATAACTATTATATTATTTATAATTAAGAGGAGAGAGAAGCGAAAAAATCAAATATTAAATAACCTAGAATGGTGACAAGTGTCTGGATTTATTTTTATTTATTAGTCTAAATTAATTAGTATAGATTAATATAAGGTTCAGAATATTACCAACGCTCCTTCATTGACGCGGAAGTTTGTGATGTTTTCATTTTTATATAAAGTTTCAAATATTATCAACGCCCCTTCTATTTTTTTACGGTTTCATTTTTATATAAGGTTTTAAATTTTATAAACGCTCTTGCTGTAATGTGTGGCTTTTAACATTTTAAAGTTTTAAAACTCTATTATGTTGATAGGCTAGAAATCTATGTATTACAAGAGTTGTATAAATAAAAAATAAATAATTAATAATAGAGATCCAGGATGGTAAAACGATATTTTAAAATAAGATATAATGAAATTACTTATAATAATCAATAATATCATTTTTCCTGAACTTTCTAATTTTTTTTTTCTTAACTAAATATTTTGGTTTTAATAAAACTATTTTTTTAAAATATAACATTTTCTATAAAAATCTTGTTGTTTAAAAATGTGACAACCCTAAAAATATTTTATTAAATATTTACTACGTCGAAAAATTTTCTTTATTTTTATTTGTATTATTACCAAGAATTATAATTGAATATACTTATGCATGGTTGCATGCATGCTTATATATGGAAAGTTTACGTACGTATGTTTGCATGCATATATATAAGTTAAGTATTTACGTGTGCATGTATGTTATATATCCAAAACTCATACCTACGTGTATTTATATACAAATTTTTACATACTAATGTTTGTATACCACTTAATACATGAAACAAATTTGAATAATATGTACGTTTAATATATATGTGTGCTTACGATATAGGTTTATAAAGATCATTAATGTGATGTATCTTCGTGTATATATATACATAGCTTATTTCTATCTATGTATATACATATATATAGCTCACGAGTATAATATATATAAATTTAACACAACCAATCAAACAAAAACAACCAATCTAAAACTAAAAACTAAAAACTACACACCACTACCTCTTAAAAACCTCCATACCCAAAAACCACCACCACCATACCTTGAATTTATGCATGTACAAGACCATCCCTCTATACCCATTGTAAGGTCAAATCACTAAGCTACCTAAAACCACCAAACTCAAACAACCCCTCGGTTGTTTTTAACCCAAAGAACCGCCATCCCAAATACCTCCAACCGAGCATCCATGATCAAAAGTCCATTTTAATTCTTCCCTAAAACCATGTACCAGCTTTTTTGTGTCCATTGCTATAAAACCGCCACCACATCACCTACATGTAGCTTTCACACTTCAAGTCAACACCTAAAGTGCCACCTTATTCCCTATCCCTCGGTTAACTCCACAAGAAAAATTCCTTAGCCTCTTCTTTTGACATCTAAGCCTCCTATAACATGATTCATCAAGGCTATGATTGCATGAGGTGTTCGATCAAGAGGTGGCATGCAAATCAGATTTGAACACACTCACTCCTCTATCTCTCGGTCTTTATATATACATACCATCATCATCACTCAACCACAACAATCTTTAAACACCATCTCTACTCTCTTTCTCTCTCGGGATATCATCAAACACCCGACCACCTCACCACCTTCTACCCTTTTCCCACGGTTACAATCAAAGCATCACCACCCTCACTCCCTCGGTTACTATAACCCAAATCCACCATCCGATCACCACAACACAAAGCCGAACAACCCCCATCATCCACCACCATCCACAACACTTGGTACTTTGTCTCTGGAATCTAGAAGTGAAGAACATCATCAAACACCTCTTCTAAGGTAAATAAAAAGATTAGATTACATCTATGTTACAAAACATATATATATATATACATACATATTGATATGTATATATATAGATGGATGTAATCATTTCAAACCCATTTGGGAGACTTGAAATCTCAAATTATAAGTAACAAGGTTCCAAAATCCAGAAACTTGTATTTTATAA
>BJCN01137298.1:0-12786 GCA_018326445.1 Flaveria brownii
ATTTACGAGGCCAATGGCGGGAGCAAGTTTAACGATTCCATTGTTTTTAATGAAGTTATGTCTAAACACCCAAAGTGGGAATTACAAGTAGATCGTGACATAACACGTTCCTGTACTAAATTTGAAGTGGAAGAAGATAGTGGCGCAAGCACAAAAAGATCAAGGACGTCTGAAGAGGGGGACTATTCCACCCCAGAAACGCCAAATAGTGGTGGTTCAACAATTCAACGTCCGATAGGCAGAGATGCAACTAAGTAAAAGGGTAAAGGTAAGACTTCAAATGAAATTGTCTCAGAACTTCATGCAATGAGGCTTACTAGAGAAAGTATCTCTCTCTCTCTCTCGCTCTCTTGAAGTCATGAAAAAAAGAATTGAATTAGATCAACAAAGGGAATAAAATATGAAAGAAAGAGAACAAAATATGAAGGAAACAAAGCTAATGGAAATGCAGCTTCTACATTTGAACACACTGCTACTGAAGAACATGTTGTCGCCAGAAGAAGAAAATATGAAACGATATCAAATGTCGAAGTTTTATGGAAACTACCCAAAGTTCGGTGCATTTCATGGTTTTCAAGATAGTTTATTTAGCTCGGTGTATTTTTGTATTATTTAAGTAATTTTGTTATTTATGTTATCGTCTACTAAATCTAACACCATCTTCATTTACACGTGTCAACTTTTTATTGGAAGTTTGGATTTTATTTTGATAAAATATCTAAATATTATCTTTACTTTTTAAAAAAATACTAGATATCATTATTTTCTTGTATAAATAACTAGGGTCATTAACATACTTTCTTTCCAATCTATACTTAACTCTTTCATGTATTATCTTTGATAAATATCTTAGAATAAAAACAATATTGGGGATTCCGATTCATTATATTTTGATCAGGAATATAATGAATGGGAAGCATAGGTTGGTCAGCAAAACCAAATCATGAGTGAGTTACTCATAAGCATGCCGGATATAATCATGGGAGATCGTCCTAGAGTAAACACGAGGTATTGTAATCGTGAACGTGAGAAGGGTGAAGAACGTCTGATGCAAGTCTACTTTGTTGACAACCCCAGTATGATCAAGCAACCTTTCGGCGTAGATTTCGAATGCGAAAACCATTATTCATTCGTATAGTGGCTGTTGTTACCACTAATGACATATACTTTCAACAAAGACGTGATGCTACAGGTAGAAAAGGTCTTTCACCATTACAAAAATGTACTGGAGCTATGCGAGTGTTGGCGTATGGGACATCAACAGATGCACAAGATGAATATTTAAGAATGAGTGAAACAGTTACAAGAGATGCTCCTATAAGGTTCGTGGAAGGTATCATTTCATGCTTTAGTGAAGAGTATCTTAGATGACCAAATGAAGATGATTTAGCAATATTACTCCATGCGAGGGAAGAACATGGATTTCCAGGTATGATAGGAAGTATTGACTGTATGCACTGGGAATGGAAAAACTGTCCCACTGCTTGGGCTGGTCAATATGCTGGTAGAAGCGGTAAAACAACTATAATTTTAGAAGTTGTTTCATCATATGACTTATGGACATGGCACATATTCTTTGGAACTCCAGGTTCGTGCAATGGCGTTAACGTCCTTCATAAATCTCCTATTTTTAATGATGTATTATCAGGTCGAGCAGCAAATATGAGTTACATAGTGAATGGTCGAGAATATAACATGGCATATTATCTCACTGATGACATATATCCTTCATGGGTTGCCTTTGTCAAATCAATAACTTCTCCACACCTCCAGAAACACAAGTTATCCGCTCAACATCAAGAAGCCGTTAGAAAAGATGTTGAACGAGCATTTGGAGTTCTACAAGCTCGTTTTGCATTTCTTCAACGACCTTGTCTTGTGTGGGACAAGAATATTATGGGGAAAATTATGATTGCATGTATCATCATGCATAATATGATCGTTGAAGATGAACGAGACACATACCTTAACTATTATGATCCATCCGAATTCTTAAATAACTTACCTATAAACTGACAACGAAGAAGTTCTACTGAAGATGTTGAACAATATTTTCAATACTCTACTCAATGAATGCAGACTTATCCAGTTATATGACGAACAGGGCACAACTTCGTAATAGAGAAGCTCACAACTCTTTAAAAAACGATCTGATTGAGCATATATGGCAAAAAAATTAGTGTTGATGGATAATTATGTAATTGTGATGTTCTAGTATTGTAACTTTTAATTTTCATTCTATGATTGTAACATGAGTTTTTACTATATTAAGTATGTTTGATGAATGTGGAGTATTTATTTAATATACTTTTTATATATTAATATAAATAAATTACTTTTTTTAATAAAAATCATTTTTTTATTTTTTTATTAAATTTAAATAGAATAAACATTAACCATAAATAATTGTTTGTTAATAAAAAATATTTTGGTTAGGTTGCTAATGTGAGTGAAAAATTAGATTTAGTTGGGTTGTGAAGGTGGAAGAGAGAGAAATCAACTTTTTACTAAATAGTTGGGTTGGGTTGGGTTGGGTTATGAATGAGAGTAGTCTAATACATTTTGTTACATTCAAATTCAAATCAAAATATGACTATGACAAGTTCTAAGTCAAGTTCTATGCCAACTCCTGAAAACCCAATTACCGTCGGACGAAGTGAATGTGACTATAGTAAGTTCTCGCCTCGAACTTTCAGGCAAATATCCTATAAATTAACTTTTTGAAATTTTAAAGATCCGTTTTAAAATATCTTACATAATAACATACAAATTACAACTATTGAACCTTTATCAGAACGTCACATCAATAAATTTAGAAAATTATAAACGACCCGTAAAGCACTTCACAAGCCATTAAATAGAAAGGTCACGCCTCGTAAGGGACTTCATGGGCCAAGCATAACGGCTCGTTAACTGCCGAATAGGTCGTGAGGGATAAAAACCTAACTGAATTACTTCTTATAGAGCACTACGACCTGTATTGATATTTACAGGACGTAAAAAAAAGTCAAATTACGTCCTTACACTTGTAGTGTCCGCGTATCATATCCTTCCCATTAAGAAATTCTCTTGTCTATCGGCCGCTCCGACCCGATTTACGCACATTTGTTAATTTCACCCTCTGATTGGACCGACCTGGTCTAACCGAGATTCGGTAAGGTGGGCGGTCCGATCTACTATGATTCGTTTTTTGTTAAGAAACCTGGCCGTTTGATGGCGAGTTTTCAGTCGAACTGGGAACCAGAAGTGTTGGTCAAACCGGAAAGCCAAAACTTCACCTGTTCCATCTGGAAATCTAGATCTAGAATTCGATCTATAGATCCAGCGCCATCTATACGACTTGGGTTGAACAAGGAGCGCTTCATTCAAACAATCCCGATCTAGTTGTCGAGACTTGCGACAACATGTATGAATTTAATGAGAGAACGAAGTTGTTGCAATGGTGAAAGAGAAATCAGGTAAAGAATATGAAATTGTGGTGAACCGTATGTCAGGAGATGGAAGTGAACATCCAAAGAACACAAACCCTAATTTTAGAGAAGATGAAATTGTCTGGTCCATATTTAAAACATTAGGACTTAGGAGTTTGATCAAGCTCGCTACTCATCCAAAGAACACAAACCCTAACTTTAGAGAAGATGAAATTGTCTGGTCCATATTTAAAACATTAGGACTTAGGAGTTTAATCAAGCTCGCTACTCATTAAACAAAAGGCCTCACGTTTCCGAGGTAAATAATTTAGATAACAAATGTGCCTATCTTTTAATCTTTAAAATTTAAATGATTGTATTTTTTATATTTCTTTTAAATATTTATTAGTTATGAAATCCGGTCAGACCCGTAAACCCCTAAGGGCGTGTTTGGGATTGCTTATATAAAACAACTTATTAACTTATTGACTTTTTTAATAAGTTAATAAGTTAGTATGGAGTGACTTATTAACTTATTCTCTCACAACAATCACATTGCCAAACACTATAAAATGACTTTTTAACTTTTTAAAAGTTAAAAAGTTATAAGTTGATTCACAAACACCCACTAATTTCACGCTGTCAAGTTTTAAAAACATTGCTCACCTTGAACCAAAATCTCTTCGATCGATCGAGTGACTGATCGGAGCGTGAGATCGGTTCTCTCAATCTTCATCTTTCAGCGGAAGAATACGAGTCATCGACATTAGGATTCCGAAATGCAGTTCTTCGGAGGTTCGGAGATCAGTCCATCGCCACCAGTGCCTACGGCATCGGGCAACAATGCGCATATGATGTACATATTCAACAGAAATGGTGTCTGTTTGCTCTACAGGGAGTGGAATCGCCCTCTTCGTACTCTCGATTCCAATCAGGATCATAAACTCATGTTCGGTCTCCTTTTCTCTCTCAAATCCCTAACCGCCAAAATGGATCCATCTAGGTTTGTTTTCCTCATTTTTGCTCTTTGATTCTGTTGTTCCTTGTACCATCCTAGGGCTTTATGGAGAAATTTCTGATTGCGAATTAGGTTTTTACTGATTGACAAGCTTTAAATTCATTTACTTGTGTACATCGGTGATTTATGCAATTTTTATGGACTTGGTTTCTACACATCTATGCTAGTGATAAGTTTTTGTATGTATTAGAGGGTGATTGGATGATCATTTGTAAGTGATAATTGTAATTTGAAGAAGATAATTAGAGGGATAGGTATCCAGTTGTGTCTATATCTTTTGTTAGGTCAGGTTTTACATGCTACTTGGTCTTTAAGTATGAAGAAGTTAGATTTATAATCATTTTCATACAAAAGTCTCAGGCTGATTATTGGGAGTTTAGTTTATGCAGTTGAGTGAGTAATTGAATATCACCTCATTTTTTACTTTGTTACCATATTGTTCTCTTGGGCAGTGCTGAGAAAGGGAATCTTGGGGTGCCTCAGCTACCTGGACAAGGTTGTTCGTTTCACAGCTTTCGTACTAATACATACAAATTGAGTTTCATGGAAAGTCCATCTGGGATAAAGGTCTGTAAAGCTTTTTGATTGATTCATATTATTTCACTACTATCATCTAGTTGAGTTCATGCATATGAGATTAACAAATTACTTTCAACTCAACGCATAAGGAAGTACAATCTATTCATGTCAAAGATACTTCACTTCATGTTTACCTAAGTAGCATGTGGAAAAACTTCACCTTTTTCGTTTGTCTTAAAACAGCTAAGATAACTACTTTTGTACAAGCTGCAAATTTCTGCTATGTTAATATAATCCTACACTAGTCACGATCACCATTGTATGTCATGTTTGTCACCTATGAAGGGAAGCAACTTACCGTTTTCCTTTCCCAATTGACTTGGCTGATCATTGAGAAGTATACTTACAACCCATAGTAAAACTCCAAATTTCTGGCTCAATAGCACATGCTAAGGGGTTAACAGTTAAACAAACCATTTAGGATGCTTTTAGTACTAATTACACTTGGCTTGCTTTATTATAAGTACTGTATTTAATTATAGGAAAAATGAAAAAAAAATATATTTTTGAATTCAAATATGTATATATTTTTGTCAGTATTATCTTTGGTATTTGTTGTGCAGATCATTCTTGTCACACATCCCAAAGCTAGTGATCTCAGAGAGTCTTTGAAATACATTTACAATTTGTATGTTGAGTACGTGGTGAAGAATCCACTGTACAGTCCAGGAACTCCAATCAGGTGAGTTATTTACTTAACAAATAACTAAAACTAGATGATGAGGTAGGTGTGTGAAAACTTGATTGACTTATAATTAACTAAAACTAGTTGGTGAGGTAAGAACACAATTGTTTTTGTGGGAAAACTTTTTCACGACTCTTTCTGGTATAGTTGTATTAAATAATTAACAATAAAAAACCACAACAAAACATAAAACCCCACCAATCTATATATACTAAACTAACTTTCCAACCAAGCTGACCTAATTAGACTCAAATAAAGAAACCAAATAAAACTGATTATATTAACCGACTGTCCAACTTAAACTAAATAGAACTCAAATCCCGAGACCCAAAACTCGACCAACCTAGCCTGACCCTCAAGTTTCAACTTTTCACATGTGAAATCAAGATATATATAATGTTCTCACTTCTCCCTCTTAATCTTGATTTGAATCCGTCTCTTCATTGAAGTAATGTTGGACTGTTGGCTCATCCAATTCTTGAATGAAATTCGTCTTTTTTTCTTTTGCTTGGGACATTCATATGCAAAATGACCATACTCATTGCAATTATAACATCTAACTCCATCTTTATCCCAGTTCTTCTTTCAGTTCTCATTGGATTGATCCTGTCTTCTTCAACCTTTATCAAAATCGCAACCTCTGCCACGTCCATGTCTGTTATTGTCTTGATTCGAGTACCCTCGTCCACAATGTTCACATTTGGTCTCACCATTTAGTTATTTTTCTCGGCTTTAGATAACAATAACTTACCTCGATCATCCTTCTTTTCATCATGGTCTTTGATTCTTTCTTCATAGGCCTCTAATCTTCAAACAACTTCCACAAATGGCATGGGGCCAATTTCCGAATATTCTTCTATAGAACCCTCGATTTGCAAGTACTTTTTTGGAATTGATTTTAGCAACTTTCTTGCTATTACTCCGTCCCCAAGACTCAAACCAAGGCTTTTAAACTCGGCTACTATACCGTTTAGCCTACCCAAGAAGTCACAAATTAGTCTTGTTATCTTTCCTTTCAGTAATTTTCACTCATTTCTAAGTGTTTGCAAACAAGCCTTTGCACTTGTTCGGCTTCAAGAAATCTTACCCGTAAAGCCTCCCAAATCTCTTTCACTTTTATGGTCCCTAGCAACTTGAAAAAGTATGCCTTTTGGTAGCGCTTGAACTAAGATCCCCCTAGCTACCTTGTTCTTTTTCTTTTCTATAACTTCACCGGTCACTCGTTCAATTGCTTCCCACAACCCTTGTGCATTCAAAACATAGTGTCAAAATCGTCTAGGTATTGTAGTGTGTTGACGTCTCAGTTGTGGGACTTGAAACGAAGTACTGTTGTTCTATAAATCCAGAACAATTACTGCATTATTATTGTTGGTGTTGAATGCTATCTTGATTTGTCTGCAGCTGCAAAACAACAAAACCAAACTCCAAAAAAATTTGAATCCTTTTTATTGAAATCTAATGATCAATCTCACTGGTTGATATTCTTTTCTTCGACTATGAACTTCTTGATGTTGGGTATAAATTGTAAGTGGTGACGGTTTTATATATTGGTAGAAACTCCACAAAACATGTGTGACTGATCTTGTTGGATTCAGCACTCCTTGATTGAAATGTAGGATTCCTTCTCTCGGTTTCGATATACGTATCTCAGTAACCTCCTCGTCTGATATCACAGGCCTCTATCGCTTTTCTTCTTTAGCTTTAATACAACAACGATCTGCTGTTCTCTTTGGCTGGTCAGCAATCCAGCTGTTGGGCTGTGAAGGCTTTAGCCGGGCCTGTTTTCGCACAGAAACAACAGGGCAGCCAGCCCTAGGCTGCTGTGTTTTTTGTTTATTTCTTGGAGCCTAAGAGTTGCCTTGATTACTAATTCCAATATACTATTATGAATAGACCCATGATGTAATTGTATTCTTGAGGACAATAATAATATAAACCTTAGTTGCAGAGTGGACGTAAGTCACCTTGACCGAACCACTTTCTATCTCTCGTGTCTACTTATTTTCTTTTGTGTGTTTGTGTCTGTTGATTGCTTAATGCTGGAACCTACTCTGATTGTGATACCAAACAACAGCAGCCCTTTCTGTTCTTCGAATAGGTCTGAAACTCAGCTCGAAGGAGACTGAAGCTTGGCTTGATCTGCTGTTCAAATCGGGTCTTTCTTCTTGGATCGATTAATAGCACTTATGCCAATTGTTGGAAACAATCGGTATAGAACACAAAATAAGAATATGATGGTTTTGTGGAAAAATACTTCCATGACTCTTGTATTATTAATAAAAAAACCACACCAAAACATAAAAGCCTACTGGCCTATTTATACTATACTAATTTGCAAACCAAGCTAACTTAATTAGACTCAAATTAGGAAATCAAGTAAAACTATTCAAAGTAACCGAATTAAACTAAATCAAACTCAAATCCTATAACACATGATTTGACACACCTAACTTAACCCTCAAGTTTCTACTTTTCATATGTAATATAAAAATAATATCTAATAGGTACGATATCAAGTTTCGAGGGCGGGCCTTGGCGCAGTGGTAAAAGCTGTTCCTAAGGGACCGAAGGTCTCAGGTTCGATCCGTGGAAACGGCCTCCCCACAAAAATGTGGGGGAAAGACCGCGTACATCTTCCCTAAATGGGACGGACCCTCCCTGGACCCTGCGAAAACGCGGGAGCTCTTTGCAGCACCAGGTACGCCCTTTAGGTACGATATCACAAAGTAATCAGTAGTCTGTGATAGTGTGAAGTGATTGAGGGTAAATTCAGTGCCCTCTCTCTATGAGAGAGGATGAATTTATACTACCCTATCCAATTTGTTCTGAAGCCATTAAGTTCAAGCACTCATTTTGCACTATAACATGGTTAGGCAGATGGTCCCTTGCTTAAAGCTTTTATTCTTTGGCTGTTGACCGCCCTCGTGATTGCTCCCGGTGTCTTCACCCGAAGGCCATTTAATACATGTCATCTATTAACTTACAATATATAATCATAGTCAGACTGTGTCTGGGCTAAATGTTTATCTTCTTCCACCAAGGACCTCTGACTTTCTGCTGACCTGGACTTTGGCTCGGACTATGGCTTTGCCCGAATTCCTGTAGCCTGTGTTGCTGTAGTCTGACCGGGCTTGCTCGAAATGTGTCTGGCCCTAAGGCCCAGCTTTAAGCCATTATGGGTTGTTACCCCTTCACTGTTATAGTGCATCTAGATCAGCACTGCATGAGTTTTTGCTCCTACACGATTAAAATCATAATCTTGTATAATGACCATGATCAAGCTTGAAAAGAGTACACTACATTAACTTGTAGAGTTGTAGGTGAAATATTAACTCAACGAATTGTATCCTTTAGCTCATGTTTCATGATTATAGATCAAGGACTGTTTCTAGTTTTTATACACTTGAAAATCTATACAAGCACTAGTAGATGAGTGAACGGTTAGTCAGAGATTATTTGGATTGATCAGAATCAAAATTTATAATATTATCTCAAATGTTATGTGACTTATGTCTTGGCTTGTGCAGAAGCGAGTTATTCAACACAACTCTTGACCAGTACGTGCGGGGTCTTGGATAATTTGGTAAGTTAATTTTTCATCATTGTGGTTAGAAGTGGTGGTTTTGGCCCATTTACTTTAAAGACGAATAAAGAAACATTCTAAATTGCTTTATAAAAGTACTTGATTATTTTGGTAACATTATAGTATCTGTCATCACATATAACACATTGTTTATTTATATTATATAACTTTATAAAACAAAAAGATTGCTATAAAATGTCGTTGTGGGTTGTCCCAATCCGAACCAACCAATTTTGAACTTCATTTTAAAGTCGTAGGTTTTCACATGTTGCTTGTTTTGACCCATTATCCAACCCGTCAAACACACCACATTGCCACCTCTAACTAGGGTTTATCAATTACAATGACCTTGTTAAGGAGTCTCATGATATATTTTTTCAGTAGAATGCATTGATCGGGAGCAGGTTTCACTACAGAAACATTTTGTATACAATGAAGTGCTGATTACTAAAACTACTTATGAGACGCTATTGTGCACAAATTTGATTAGTAATCATTTAATGTAAGCATAAAAAATCATTATACATCATTTGAACTGCTTTATCCTAGATATTGCTGGAATACCATGTCTTCTCTTTTCTGTTTGGTAAATCCCTGTAGTTTTGGCATCAAAACAATAAGACACACATAACTCCGTTGCCTGTTTGATACTGTTGTTGTTCTAAAAGGCGATTATGTCTAATCGGTGTGTGATGGCCAAATGCTCTTCCGACGCCTATTGCCAAAGCGGGAGTACAATATATATTTGAGTGAAAGAAATGTAATTCTTTTTGTTTAAATATTAGATGCCAGGGCAGTTAAAATGCCTCCGAGTAGACATTCCCTATACTCATGAAATAGGGAAGGCATACGTTCTAGCCCTTAAGCGTACAAATTTCCGGTTCATAAATAAGGATAAGTTCATACTGTATGCAATTAGTAACTGAAGGGTTGTAGTCTAGTGGTATTATAGGTAAAGTATTTCTTCTTTAAGTGGTTATGGATTCTAGTCTTAATGTCTTGTGATGGACATAGATGTACATTTAAGTGTGGCCGTAGAGGGTTTGAGTTAGCCGTATTAAACACAGTTTATGGCTGATTTGGTTTGCTGTTAAAACTGAATTGTCTTTTCTTTTTTCTCGAAACGTTATTAGTGAAAATGATTGAACTACATGTTAGGTAGAGGTTGAACTTGTATCAACTTGCAGCCCCAATATTAAATTTCATAACTTTGTGGGTGAAGAAACGATAAAAAGGAAAATTAGAAAAAGTGTTCAGACAAAAGGAACCCGTGAATACAACATTCCTGTCTTCTATGGACAAATCCGGCATCTGACAATTTTTTATTACTAGAAATGTTATACAATTATATGTATCATTTTATTCTTTAAAAGAATTTATATAATCATTATTTTATAAAATATATAAATATTATATTCTTCACATGAATACACAATTACGTCGTATAAAATGTTTGTTAGTAATTTCTTGAAGTGAATTTTGTTTAAAATATAACATATGTCCTGCCTAAAATACTATATCCTCCTTAGCTTCCTATAATTATATTATTGAATTCAATTTTTATATCTCAAGTTGCACTTAGAATATGATGAGATCATCTCCTATGTTGGGTTCTAAATAAAGTTTTAAAATAAAAGCTCTAGTTTTCTATATCAACCGTAATGATTTGTATTTTATATTTATGCCATATGAAAGAGGTATAAAAGGTTTATAACTTCTTTTAATTTATTCCCTGAACCTTTGAGTAAAAAAAGTTAAATGATTTGGTGGTTTTAACTAAGATAAGATAACACAAAAGCAAAGGCGGACTAAAGAAATTTTTATCGGGGTCAGAAAACATTAAGGGTCTGTTGATTGTAGCCAATTATACAAGATTTTTGCTTGATTCGGGTCGGGTTAAATCAGGGAAACAATAAAAAGGAAAAGCAGTCAAATATATAAAATTTATTATTAAAATATTTTAATCATCACTAGAAATAGATAATAGAAATACAATATCGTAAAAGTTGTTATCTAAGTATGTTTAATTTCTGATATCTAGTTATTGCATCATATATAGAAACATGTTGAAGCAATTCTTTTCGTTCAGAACGATCTGAAAATAGCTGATCAAAATCAATATATTTGATGGCCTTAAAAGATTAGCTTCAACCTTTTTTCTTGAAAAAAAAAACGTCCATTATACCACCACAACTTCTTTCGTTCTGTTACCTATTATTTTTTCATCTTTTATTTTTAATATCTTTGGTTTTAATTGTCTTTTTGTTTTATTTTTTTTAAATCACATGCCACTTTTATTAGTGTATGTAGAATTTCAAGTATTGTAAATGCATTAGCATAACGCATTTGTTTACGTAAGGATTTTGTTGCACGTCGTAAAACGTGATGGTTAAATGCTGCCATCGGTTTTTCTCCTTTCTCAAGTTTCGATTTATACTCTTTCACGGTACACCCCTAACATTTATAAAAACTTTATAAATTATCATTTTGACCCTCTAAGTTTCTCAAGTTTGGAATTCACCCCTGCACAAATTTTATTTAAAAAAAAACTAGTTTATTACGTTCGATGTACGTGTCAATACGATTCGAGTGAAATATAAAAAATTTTCATGCTTATTTTAGTATATGTTTTTCGATGTTAGTCTACGTTTTGAGTTAAATTTTTTTAGAAATGAGTTAGCTCAAATATAAAACATTCTTGTGCTTATTTTTATGTATGTTTTAAGTTAGTTTATGTTTCAATGTAAGTTTTGTTTGGAAACAAGTCCCGTCAAACATTCTTGTGCTTATTTTTCGTTCTCGGTATAAATCTGAGTTACCCGACGTTGTGAATTAAATTTTGTTCGGAAACGAGTCGGGGCTATTTAATCCATGCTTGATCATGTCGCATATGGCGCCGCTACACGTGCTTTTTTATGTACGTATTGAATTGGGATACGCTTCAACATAAATTAATTTCAAGAGTTGGGTCAAATATAGAACGTTTTATTTAACGGTATAAATTTGAGTTATTCTATGTTTCGACGTAAATTTAATCAGAAACAAGTCGGTTTGATTATAGTTTATACTTTATTATGTTACGTACGATGCCGTCATAATCTACGGCGGATGTACTATTAAGTTATAAAATTACACGGGTTAAGTTAATGGGATTAATAAGTTAATAGCTAAAGCCTAAGCGGTCACAATAGCAATCGTTTAGTATGAGACTTTCTCCTTTTATTGTTCAGAGGTTTATATTAGTAAAAATTAAAAACTTCAAATTAAATTTTATTGAGTGTCGATGTTAAAATTTCATAAGTTCAATGTAAAAATTTCATGAGATCGTTCTCAAAATTTTATGAAGGTCGGTGTCAAAATTTCGTTAACGTCAATCAGGAATGCATCATATATACAAACTACTAAAAAAGTTTTCACAGGATGCGAGCGAACCTCTACCCATACGGTAGGTCTGCCCTGCATAAAAGAATTCTTTTTCTAACGCCGGTCATCCCCTAGCAACTCTAAGCTT
>BJCN01137323.1:0-10855 GCA_018326445.1 Flaveria brownii
GTTGATTGAGTCAGTAGAGTGGATTTATTATTTCGGTTGGTTACCTAATTTTGTGGTAGCTGTTGAGTCTCCTTTGTACGGCTATATATAGCGATCTTCATTTGATGAATTAAGTATCAGAAATTGAGTGAATGCTTTGATATCATAATCTTACACATATAAAATGAATTAAAATAGTTTTTTAACTGACAATTTTAAGACTAAGAAGTGACAAATGTAAACTCTTTTTTTTTCGAATAGAGTAAGAAAGTTAATGACAAAATAAACTTCACATAATGTAAAATGGACAAACTGAGTCACGTTGCCTACCTTAGAACCTCGGTTTAGCTGTTTGAAGCAAATTGTACTTTTTGACGGAACAAAAAGAATCCCTTGTATACTAAGAAACCGGAAATTGTTTATTGTACAACTAAACATTAGAATTCATTTTCATTAAAAGACCGTGTTATACTCTTAATTACGATTGATAAAGAAAATGCAAAGAAATTCCTCGAGCATGAGGTTTAGGTAAAAATATACGATGTTATGTTGTGGTGCCTTATGAAGGAACATACTGGTCCTTTCTAATCTATTGAAGCATCAAATATGACTTTTCTCGTTAACAATTCTTCTCGTAATTACTCCTACGAGTACTTAGTGTTTTCTACACTTTTGGTTGGTGTGGTATAGATTTTTTTGTTAGGGGAGCATATAAGTTCTTTATGAGGATTTGTGCTACATTATTTATGTATATTCTTAGCCCTTACTTGTTACTACTTTAGTTTTTATCCATCAATTTGTGTAGTAAGTAGGCGATTATTATTTGCTAGTACCTCTTGTTTCATTTTTGTTTGGATTACCAACGCTACATTGTATGACATATTTTATATATGTAGCATGCTTACACATTTTATGTTATTTGTTACCATGATACCATGGTGTTTGAATACCACCTAACATAGTTTTATCCAGGGGCGGAACTAGGCTATGGAGTACGGGGTCAAGTGATCCCATTCATTTTTGAACCCGTTGTGTAACGTATAATGCTAAATTTTCTAATAAACCTATAGTTTTGCAGGAAGTGAACCCATTAGTATATTAAAGTTGACAATATAACATAAAAATGTTGTTGGTACACTGGTAAGTCTCACGCGTAAGTGAGGAAGAGGTTGCAAGTTCAAATCTGCAGCCAGCCCTTTTATTTTACTTTTTATAAGGTAATACTACTAAAATACCCTTATTCTTTTATAACACAAAATAAAACTCACCATCTACCTACAACCTCCATCCCTCCACTGATTGCGGACTGCCACTGCACCCCCCCTCCCTCTCGTCGCCTGCAGGCTGCTCCGCGTCTCCGCCCTGCCGGCCGCCGCCACCCGTCCACCCTCCGGCCTCATGTCCGCCCTCCGACCGACCTATTGAATCTTGAACTCTTGAAATGTTAGTTTTTTAAATTGTTTATTCAAAGTTCAAACCATTTAATTTTTCATTATTATACTTAACTTATTTTACTTAATTTGTTTGTTAATTTATGTATTTAGAATTTAAAAATCTAGAATTTATAATTTATTTGTTAATTTAGGTGTTTAGAAATCTAAAATCTATATTTTGTTTGTTATAATTTGGTATTTCACTATATTAATAATTTTGTTTATCACAATTCATAATATGTGTCACGCATTGAACATTTTAGAAACATTGACCGCTTTGTTGTAAAAAAACCATCGAATGTTGCTTCTTCATCTAGTAATAGTATTTCAGCAAGAATTGATTAATTTAGATGATCTTCCATGGGATCCTTCTGAATGAAAGTTAATTTTATCATATCACCGTAATCAAAAAGATGGAATTAGAAGAGCATATATAATTGCTTAGAGGTCCATGTCAACCTATTTGGGCATGAGTTTCCACAACGAACAGACCTGACCGACCCGACTCGACAACCCGAAAATTTTTATATTATTTTGTTACGAAACGAATCATCGAAAAATGGTGACCCCATTGGTAAAAAAATCCTGATTCTGCCACTGGTTTATCATGTCGTATATTATAACGTTTTTTTATGTTATATGTTGCCAATAGATGTTTTTTAGGAGCCAGGGTTCACAATGAGAGCAGTCTCTCTATTCTTTATGTTAAAGGAAACAAATGCTTCCATCCTGCTTATTGATCTTACCTACAGATATACTATGAGTGAGATTTTACTGATAGGTTTAGTTAGTTAGTTAGTTAGTTAGTTATTTAGTTAGTTAGTTAGTTAGGTTGTTTCAACATCTAAGCCTTATAGGTCATTCACCTATGTTAATACCTAAAATATGAGACACAATGTTAAATAATTTTAGGTTTTTCATGAACAATGTTGTATACGAGGATGCGTAGAAGGCTTACATTTGTATCCTAATATTGTATAGGGTTAGACATAGATAATTAAAATTTGAAAATTAATAGTCATTTACCTGTTTTATAGGGTTGGCAATTTTGTTAATGTGTATATTTTATAACCTAATCATAACAATATATTGGTAGATATTCTTCAATCTATACTATATATAAAGCATATGAGAGGGGTATTTTAAGATACCAAAAAATTAAGAACACTTACTATATTTAATGCATAAAATACAACCAATTTTAAGGGTAAAATAGTATTTATAGCATTATTTAAACATTACCCATTATAATTAGTTACATAATAACCTTACACTTACTAATATTTGCATAAAATTTTATATTATCTACCCATACAACAAAAAAACTTAATATGTTTTAAGATTTCAGCTCTATCTTTTAATCTATCACATTAAAAAACGTTTTAAAACTACAACTTAAGCTGTTTTTATTTTTAAATATTTTGGTGTAAACTTTTTGCTGAAACGATCTGTATTTTGTGAGGTACAATAAGTTAATGCGTATATACAAGTCGTCATGCAAAACCCATTTATCTATTGTTTTAAATTTTAGCTTAGAAAAAAAACACAATAAACTTTTGTAAAACTACTACAAGAATAATAAAATATTAAATGCACGAGTCAAATGTAAAATGTCGTCCCGCTGCATTGCGCGGGCACCCTTCTAGTAACACAAACATATCAATATTGCATTTACACACATATATGTGAAATTAGGAAATAAGAACCAAACAATTTAATTAGGACCCTATTCCCTCCTACCGAACTTTGCATGATATTAGGTTAGAAGAACGTACCAAGGAGGCTCCGCCTAAAATTTGCATGATTTACAAGAAATTAAACGGTTTTATGTTCACCCGAAGAGTTGCTAGTCCAGGTAAAATGAGTCTGGTAGAGAAGGAACCCTCTAAATTGCTTATTGTCCCGAGCACAAAATCTAGCTCTTATGGGTTGGAAATTTTTTATTGTGGCAAGAAGACTTTTTAAGAGACTCAGTTAAACTTATAATAGTGTGTGATACCCTTGAAAATCAAATTCATCCTAATATTATTTTCCATCAATGTCTAGCTAGCTTTTATAATTTCGTTGGCTTTCACTTTAAGCCAGACCTTAGTAAGCACTTCTACAAGTCAAGACATTAGAGGTTGTATGTTTGAATGCTTGTTCAAATAGTGGACTAGGGTCTTGTGGACATGGGTACTTTTGTTATCTCAATTAACAGAACACCCACACACCCTTTGACCATGTCATTGCCACATCATCACAAGACCTGCAACCTTTTGTCACATTACTCACTTTCATTATCTCAAATTCTCAACTAGCAAAGACTAAAAAACAATTAAAAGTCAACTTAAAAATCACTTAAATATTTAAAAGTAAACTAACTAAAAAACAATTCCTCTTTTTTCATAATCACTTGAATATTTAAAAGTAAACTAACTAAAAAACAATTCCCCTTTTTTCATCATGAAACCTAGTTTTATATATCTGAAATGCTACATTCAGATGCTAGATCATTTTAATATTCAAATAAACATATTCAGAGTAGTTGAAACTATGGTTTTGAAAACCGGACCGGCCGGTTCTACCGGTTGGACCGGAAACCAGACTCCAATCCGGTCCAGTTCGGTGCTTAAAACCGTTTTAGCGGTGAACTAGTGGTCAGACCGGTTGAACCGGTCGAACCGGCGGTGGGACCGGGAATCGGTTTTTTATATAATTTTTTATTTTTTGTAATTTTTACATATATTAATAAGAATTTTTTTTGAAAATTGGATGCACTGCCAAGATATCATGCCTTTTGTCTTCTTCCTAGAATTCGGGCAAGTTCTCACCAATTTGATTTTTTAATTATTTTATCTAGCTATCTATGTTTTTATTTTCTATAAACATGTATGTTCATATATTTAAAGTTAGTACAATAATTTTGCTTTGGTTATTTTAGGTTTATTCTTTTAAGTTTTTTTTTTTCTTTTAAGAAATGTTTGTATGGAATTAGTTTATTATTTATTAATTTAGTTTACTAGTTCCGGTTTATTCTTCATAAATTAAATTACTGAGTTTTAAATTTAAACTGTTTTTACCCATCGTATGTTGTGGTGGCATTAGATATGAGATGATAAACTATAGATTATAATTGACACAACTCATTTCCAAAGCGATGAGCTCTATAAAATGATATATGAAAATGGTTTACAAAAGAATGTGTTATATACTTAGCAATGTATATGAAAAGCGTTTAAATTATAATTTATATTTGTCTTAGTAATTATCTTTTTTTTTCTTAAATAGTTTTTAAAACAGTGTAATGTTTCAGAACTAGTAAACTAAATTAATAAATCATTAATTAATTTAATACATTTTTTTTAAAACTAAACAAACATTAAATAATAAACCTAAAATAACCAAAGCAAAACTATCTTACGAATTTTAAATAAAGAAGCATACATGCATGACACATTCATTGAATGGTTCACAAAACAAAAAAAGTTAAAAAATAAAAGATTAAAAATAAAAAAAGATATATAGATAAAATAATAAAAAATATTACATTGGTGAGAACTCGCCCATGGTAGGGGCGAGTTCTGGGAATAAGACAAACACACACAGAATCTTGACAGTGTACGTTGAGCGAGGTTCAAGAACCCGCCCTTGGCAAGGGCGGGTATCCCAATTGTCAAAGTCGAACAAGAAAAACCCTTATCGTCAACTCTATCACTCAAAAAGTACCATTTTTAAAATTAGATCTATTAATAAAAAACAATTATAATTTTATCCGGTTCTTATATATGGTCTGACCGGTTAAAACGGTCCGACAACATACCGGTAAGACATCCGGTTCACTGTCCGGTTCGATTTTAAAAACATTGGTTGAAACTAACCCTTTTAATGTCCTAGTTTAGAATCAACAAGATTGCATGTTTACTTTTCTTAGCCTTGATACGTTGGTTATACATGACAACAAGTTTTTATGGTGTGTTCTCGAGTCTTTTTTAGAAGAAAATTTAAAGAAATGAATGAAAAGTTTAAAACAATTGTGTTCTTGAGTTTTTTTTATTTCTTAATAAGGGTAATGAATGGAACATAAAAGCTTTATGTTCCCGGGTTTTTTTAGAATGAAAGTGGAAAGAAAAGAAAGAATTTTTTTTAATAATTTCCCTTCTAAATTTTCATTTCTTTAAAACTGTGGAACACGAAATTATAATATGTCATTTCTTTTTCTCTTTATGTTTTCTCCTCAATTTTCTTTCTCTTCATTTTTTTTTCTTGTTAGTTTCCTTTCACTTTTTTTCTTTTATTTCCTTTATTAAACTCAGGAACGCAGCGTTATTGAACGTATATAGCACTCCTTGTTTACATAACTTCTTTTTTTCTTACTAAGCTCTTTTTTATCCCTTGTTTTTTTTAATATTTTGTCCCCTAGTCTTTTGATTTGTTTTCTTTGAATGAAAATTTTTTTACTCCTAAATGTCACCTAATAAATTTACACTTGCAAGAATTCAAATTTATATAACATGTGACCCGATTTGGCCCGGATCGAAAATTATATATTCAAGTGTTACATTTGAACACTAAATATTTAATGATCCTATTAATAAAACTTGTGGTTCTGCTGCTACATAAGTCGGTAGTTGAAGTTCTAAGATTAGAAAATTGCTATAACCTTAGAAGGTATAACGTCCATCGTGAATCACATGAATAGTTGTTTGGTAGACGTGAATAACGTGGTCAGCCACATGAGATCTTAAATATTAGTTTTAATTAAATGCATACGAATATTAATATAAAGATTTTGGAACAAGATCTTAAATATTAGATTGACCAAATTATTGGTCATGACACTTATAGTTACGATGAAATGTGAAAATTTGTTAAAACACTTTGACTCGGTGTCTTATATTTAAGTAGTTGTTACAAATTTTAATCTTTGAAATAACACATTCATTTGAAACATTAAGTAAAAACAAATTGGTTGCACATGATTGACAAAAACGCCCTTTTACTTTAAAATTTCATCATCGCGGGTCGTAGCCCAAATTACTAATACTTATAAAAAAAGGTGTAAATACAAAATTTATTTTTGCTATAAAATGTGAAAATATACAATAAGTCAAAAAAATCATAAAAAAATATATCTCACAATATAAATCAAATTTCAAAAAAATAATTTCGAGCTTTTGTTTCCCTAGCCGTCCGCACTAAGAAAAGAAATAAACGAAAAATAAAAAAGAAACTAAAAAATTTAACGTTTTTTATTGTGTCATTTATGAAAGACACAATGAAGTCATTGTGTCTTTGTCATTGTGTCATTATGGAAGACATAATGACATAATTGTGTCATTATGAAATAAAAAACATAATGACATCATTGTGTCATTATAAATGACACAATGACATCATTATATCATAAAAAGATATAATGAAATTTTATTTTATTTATTTTTTATTTTTTTCTGAAAGAGGACGATGATATGAACAGAGACTCTGGAGTACTTTTTTGAAATATGAACATAGACTCTAGAGTACTTTTTGAATTTTGATTTAGATTGTGAGATATAATTTTTTATAACTTTTTTAGCTTTATAACAAAAATACAATTTGTAGAATAACATCACATTTTAATAAAAATATGCAAGCATCGTAGGTTTATGAAGTTGAAAGCAGATGTTGATATTTAACAAAATTAAGACTTAATTACATGGATGGTCCCTGTGGTTAGGCCCGATTTCACTTTTGGTCCTTAACTCTCTGAAATTGCAAGATTGATCCAAAACTTTGCACAAACATAACAACGATGGTCCATGAAACGGATGGACGTTAATTATTGCTATTAAATGTGTGTAAAATGACAAAAATACCCCCTTTCACCGTTCTTCTTCTCCATCAACCACCACCCCCACCATCTTCAACCACTGTCACAACCAGTACCACCTTCAACCACCACCACCACCACCACCACCCTCAACCTTCAACCACCACCATCTACAACCTTCAACCACCACCATCTTCAACCTTCAATCACCACCAACACCACCACCGTCAACCTTCAATCCCCTACCACCTTCAACCACCTTCAACCATCACCACCCTCAACCTTCAATCACCACTATCTTCAACCTTCAACCACCTTTAACCACCACCACCACCACCCTCAACCTTCAACCACCACCATCTTCAACCTTCAACCACCACCATCACCACCTTCAACCTTCAATCCCCCCCACCACCTTCAACCTTCAACCATCACCATCTTCAGCCACCTCCAACGATGTCCACATCCATCATCGACCCTTCACGTTCGGCGACCTCCACCTCCGGCGACCGTACCCCTCCGGCGACCCTCCATCTCCGACGACCGTACACCTCTGGCGACCCTCCACCTCCGGCGACCGTTCACCTCCGGCTACCCTCCACCTCCATCATCGGCATCAGATCTGATGGTTGTTAATGCGATTCAGATATGCTCAACTTTTGTCACCACCACCATCATCACCACCATCGCCATAAACGTCACCATCTCTTGTGGAATCAATTGGAGAAGACAATGACACAAGTGTATTTTAGTCATTTTTAAGATATTAACTGAAAAACTTAACGTCCATCCGTTTCAGGGACCATCGTTATTACGTTTGTGCAGAATTTTGGACCAACCTTGTAATTTCAGAGAGTTAGGGACCAAAAGTAAAATCAGACCTAACCACAGGGACCACCGGTGTAACTAAGTCCAAAATTAATCAAATTCCATGTGGTTTATTTTACTTCATATGATGAAAAACGTAGACAAAGATATAATTATGCTTGTTAAAACTTTAAATTTTTGTATTCATTTCACTTAGTTAGCCTTAGGTTTTGAACATATGGCAAGTTTTACTTTATATAATATAAAAAGGTAGACAAATATATCTTTATGCTTGGCAAAACTTTAAATTTGGTATTCATTATTCGCCCAGTTTTTAATGATTTTAATATATACAAAACATTACTCCAACCTATAAAAGTCGTTTTGATAGTTGAATCGATATAATAAGAACCAAATTAAAATAATTAAATACCATTCTTAATTTGTTATACATTATCAAAAGCATATTATAGCTTCAATTCATTATTAATTGGGAAAATTTATAAAAAAAATCTATAATCTTAGAGATTTGTATAACGTTGTCAGCTAACATGAAAAGGATGTGGTTAACGTGTTTAACGTGCTCAACCACATTAGTTTTAATATTATAGTGCTAAAAGATATGCATACGCGAAGAATATTAATATAGAGATTGTATAAGAAATTTATTTAATTGCATTGTCTTCTTATTAAAGTTAATAATATTATTAAAACTATTTTGTAGATCATCAAGTATCTCTAACTCTATTTGTATTAAATAAAAGAAAAAAAACATCTTAAGTGACAGGTTCTTCTTTTCAAAAAAAGTTGAACATGCAGGACTTCTTCTTTTATGTAATAAAAAGAACCACCAAATATATTTTGAAGGTGTTAACAGTTTAAAAAAAATTTGTTCTATTGTAATAACTTAGATCAATTCAATTATGATTATTAAGGTCTCTCCTCTACTCTACCAATTATCGGTGTCATCTTCTTGATGTTGGAGATTGATTCAATCTGGATTGGTTGTAACACATCGTACTAGCATGTTAGGTTAGATCTAGTCTAGTTTGTGGTTGAGTCGAAGATCTACCTTAGCATCTTAGTTATTCTGTTGATTCATGTATTTAGATTCATAGTTTTTGAGTAATTACTGATTTATTTGATTGTATTCATATTAATCCCATAAACTTGTCTTGTTTAGTTTGTTTTTTAATTGAATTTCATACAAATAAGACATAATTGAATGATCTACGGAAGGTGTTTCAATGTTGAAGGACTCAAATACCTTTATATTCTATTACAATATTACTTATTAATGTGAGTCTGATGAGTAGTAACACGATCAAATGATACAAGGACTCAAGCTATTATTATATTATAATTATTCTAAAGTACAAACTTCTGAACACAAAACCTACAAAGAATAAAGTATTTTGTGAAACATAACTTAATGTTAATCTGTTCGAGACATTCCTAACAAGTTTAGCAAATTGGATAAATTTGAGGGGTGAAACATAACAACTGATGGATATATATCCTAGAGACATGACTAACAAATAAGATATGTTCAAGGGTCAAGACTTGAGATGTTGATAGACGAAAATGCATTAATTTGCTTATTATGACATTGAAGGTGGTGTATGATTTGAGCACACCTTTGTCGGAATATATGGGCAAAATGAGACTCTGGAGTACATAAGGAGAAAATCCAAATGAAAGAACATTAGAACAATGACTAGATTTGCAAAAGAGCTATGGAATTCGATCTCTTGAATCGTGTAATATAATAGAGCTAGAATTCTTTTAGTCAAATGTTCCTTGTTAGTAGTTTCATCAATTACGAAATGATCAACTCAGATCTATCATGCAATATATATGATCTAGGTAGTTCATGAATCATGAGAGTGTAAGCATAATTTAGTCCTAGAAGATGCCTATGCGGGAAATGTTATTGCAATGGAACGAGCCTTATCTAACATGCTCTTGTGACATACAATTTGGCTTTGGCCTTCGTTACCAATAGGCAAAGAAATCTCAGATGAGGCCGTCCTTTCAGATGATACAATTTATCTGAGATGATCACCTTCGGTTTTGTCTTTCTTCTACTTTGTAGTGTACCGAATACTTGTCTTGTTTGTTGCATGTATACCACAATAGACTACCAAATCTACCCTTGTTTTGGTTGATTGGCCCCACCACAGTATATACCATTGTCGGATGAGCTTTGTTTGTATCTTCTTTCGTTAGTTACAACATTTTTCAAGCACCATCCTCTATCTCATCCTACATTTTCTTTCAAGTTCACACCATACAATGTCATACAATCCACCCTTTATACATCAACTAGATTGACTTGTCCAATCACCTCAATCTTTCTTTTCTTACTCCACACATTTCATACTCAAAAAACTACAACCCAAATCAACTAATTCCCTTCTGAGCAATCAAAATGCCAAGTGTTCTTAAGATCACATATATTATTTCCATCTCTTGAATTTCATACATCATTGCATACTAATTAGCCCCCAATGATAAATATCTCATGTAAAGTGAAACATAAAAGACAAACACCACATCATCTTAATAACAACAAGAGTACTCTAACAACAATGATAATAATAATAATAATAACAATATTATTATTATTATCTCAAATCTCAATTCTGCCTGTAAGCAATGTAATTAGCAAGAGCAATCAACGGAGCAGCTTTCCGGCGATCAAACTCCGACAACTGTTCTTCAGCTTCCTTCTTCAATTCCTCTGCAAATTCCATCGATTTCTCGATCCCCAACAGCTTCGGATACGTCGTTTTGTGGAAAACAAAATTTTTTCCCGCCGTTTTCCCCAATTCCTCCGACGACT
>BJCN01137359.1:3117-13168 GCA_018326445.1 Flaveria brownii
ATTGAGACATAAGATTGACTCGGTCACACGACTAAACCTTCAGTCGTGCGTATGAGTCAACCGCATGAGTCAGTCGCACGACTAAACCATGCTAATGGTTCAGTCGTACGAATGAACACTAAAAACCTATAAATACCATATAATTCGTGGAAAACATAACACTTCGAATACTTTCATACCCTAGCCGTCCAGAGCATTCTAAGTCGCCAATCCAAGTTCATAATTCGTTCCTGATCGATTCCAACTCGTTCTTAACGTTTGTTTCATCGTTAGATCAATCAAGTTGTTCGTTCTCACTGATTGGATCGCCAATCAAATAGAATTCCGCGCTATTTGATCCGGTCTCATGCAAATCCATTAGTACTCCGTACGAAAACGGTCCTAACAGATTATGAGAGCTACATGACTATAATCATAGCATATTCATTAAATGCATAGAAATTAATATTCAAATAAGAGTATGATTGTGAAGAAACAAATGAATGGTATGTTGCATAAGAAACATACCAAATTACCTGAAGGTGGAGAAAGAATAAGCCAAATCGTGAGAAAATGATCTATAATTTCATGCAGATTCCACTAAGCTGTGAAAAACAAAGTCGGAATAATCAGGCGTGCGCTTGTGGGAGGGAGGTTGAACCTCTGCGAATGCTAGGGTTTCGGTCGACCTTGTAGAAGTAAATAGGAAGATGATGGGTAAAGAAATTCCATGTCAAATCTGAAGCTGGGTTTGTTCTTGATGATTCTCGCTGATGCTTGATTATAATACGAGGATGGGAGTGAAAGAGACTTGATTACCATTGATGTCTGATGATGGGGGGATCCAATCGGTCGTGAACCGTAGAGTGGAACAAGCGGAAGGTAAACCGCGGGGGACGGTGTAGTGGAACAGGTGTGTCTTACAAATGAGCCTAAAATTCCAATTTTGCCCATCCTTTTTGTTTTGTATAGGAGTAAAGATAAAGATATATGGCTGTAAACCACTTGCATACGATTTGTATACGCCTGCAGTAAGTGTGTTTAGCACATTCGTAATATATCTTATACTAAGACCATCACCAATAGTGAAATCAAAAAATTTCAACATGTCTAGTCAGCAGGTACATCAGAAAACTACTCATTTTTAAAAATCTCTCTAATAATAAAACTTAAAAACACCCAAAAAATTGTCATATCATCAATACCTTATTTTTAATCTTATATATTAATATAAAATATAAATGACATATTAATATGTCTTTTGTTGGATGAAAATTTTAAAATCTAAAACTTAAATACTTTTTAGAGGGAAATTTAAAAATTTAAAAATTTAAAATTCTAATATTTTTTTGTTTTTAGGGGAAATTTCTAAATATTAAAAACATAAAATTCAAACATTATATAATTAAAAGTTACAATAACTAAATAATACATAACTAAGCAATACAACAATCAAACTACCTGATTATCATACTTTGCTCTAATTATCTCATAGATTTTTTTGTAGAATGCGACTTGCTCGGGATTCATGTAGGTTGGATCCTTAAAAAGTATTTCTTGTTCACGCAGTGCAATCTCTTGTTCACGTAGTACGATCTCTTGTTCACGGGCTTAAACATCTTTCCGCTTAATATCAACATATTCACGCATTTTGAATTCAATTTCAGCAAAGGCGGATTCTCTCATTTCTATTAAATTTTAAAAGCGTCTGATGACCTCATTTATTTGTGATGAGTCGCCTTTAGCTTTTTCTTTATTCTTACCTTTATCCATCGCTTTAGCTTCTTTATGCCCACTGGATGGGAAGTTCTTCAACTTTATTCCCATAATCATCAATCGTTAATTAATTGTTATCATTGAGGTCAAGGTAGTTATTAGCTTTAGATGAAATATTATCAGCAGATCTTTTACCACTTACACTTTAACTGTGCTCAATGAGTGTTTGTTCTTTCCACTTCGGCTCGTCTTTAAGAAGGATCCAAACATGATCATACATAAAATGTGTACTTTCTAAGGCTTCATACATTTCACGTGCATGTCTAAGCAATTGATCATCTGAACAACCACTTACTTTTTGTTTTCGTAGTTGAATGTAGATGTCGTTGAATACACTCACCTTTTGTTTTATCATATGCTAGTGAGAACGTAAATTATTCGTTATTCTCATCATATTGCTACCCTATTTGAAGTATGTATGGATCCTCTGCCAAAAGTCATTGTTCTATTGAGAGTTCGTGATGATACAATCATTTGAAATATGTAACCACACCTTAGTGAGCACTTTTTCTTCCTCAGATGACCATGATCATCTTTTTGGTTGTTCCGAGGATGCAACCGCTTTGCTCTTCTTCTTTTTGGTGGTCGTGATGCAAGGGGATGGAGATTTATCCACACTACCACTACGTGGTGCCAAAGTGGATATGTTGGGTTGTTGAAATAGTTGGAGATTCTACGATAACTGGAGATTGAGTTAGAGATAGATTGGTGAATGAAGAGAACCCGTAATTTGGGAATTGATGAAACCTAGGAGTTGTAAATTGAGAGAACAATGGATTTGAGATTGAGATAATCCAGGATTTAGAAAAAGAGAGAACCCTAGATTTAGAAACTGAGAGAATGTAGGATTTGGGAATTGTTGATTTGGATATCCTTGGAACTGGGAATATTCAAAGTTTGAAAATGAGTACGGGTTTAGGTTTGGGTTTGGGTTTGAATTTAGATTTGGGATTTCATCTTGATTGGAATTATTTAACAATTATAAAAATGAATTCGTGTTTAAAATCATAATTTTCTAGAATTTTAGGAGAAAGAAGATTTGAAAGTTTGAAAAATATAAAGGAACGAATCTATATTTATAGTGGTTTGAGAGGTGGGAGTTTGAGTAAGGGGAAATTCAAAATTGTTTAAAATCTATTTTGGGGAGAAATTTGAAATTTGAACTTTAAATTTAATAAATAATAATTAATAAACGGTTTGGGGATTAGAATTTTAAAATTTATTGTAAAAAAATAAAATTTAAAATTTGAATTTATATATAATAAATCAGGAATTCAAACCATCTTAAAATAAATAAAAGTTACAAGAGTAAAACATTACCATAATAATGACACACTATAATAATATCACATTACAATACTTATTCTTTAAGAGACCAGATATGTTCCACCAAATCAGCCCGAAATGCATGATGAAGCTCTTGATTACGTAAACATTTAAACCTGCAAATAAGTTTGAAATCCTGTTAGAGCTCCGTTTTCAGTTATTGGCCCATCTTCATCATCATCACCCGACCACTCACATATAGCATAGCCTTTATCTTCTACAATCTATCATGCATTATAATACATGCATACATGATATCACTTAGTTTTTGGAAGCTCCAAGCTCTTGCGGGACCACGTACGATTGTCCATCGAGCTTGGTGGACACCAAAGGCTCTCTCGACATCCTTTCTTGTAGACTCATGTTGCTTTTTAAATCCGTTCATTTTTTGGTATATGGATATGTAAAGGTTTTCACTTGTGTTGCCTATTCAAGATATATACCATCTTCAAGATAATATCCTGTAGTGTACGGGGTTCCATTCACTATAAAATTGCATGGAGGAGCATTACCTTGTAAGACTTGGTTGAATACGGGAGATTGATTGAGCACATTAATGTCATTGCCCGCCACTCCAAAATATGCATGCCAGATCCAAAGATCATATGATGCCACCGCCTCTAGCATAATGGTGGGATATCCATGGTCACCTCGTGTGTATTGACCTTTCATGCAACGAGACAACTTTTCCAACCCCTATGCATACAATCAATGTTTTCTAGCATTTCAGGAAACCCATGCTTGGTAGAATGTGCTTCTAGCAAATGTTGTATCTCGAAAGCGTTTAGCCTTTTTAGATACTCTTCTGAGTAAACTTCAACAACACATCTATAAAAATTTTGTAGACATTCAGCAGCAGTAGTTTCATCAATTCGTATGTATTCATCACATAGATCAGCAGGCGTGCTATTTGCCAACTGACATGGCAGCAGTGCTTTTTCGTATTGGCGAAAGACCTTTTCTACAAGTACAATCATATCTTTGTTGAAAATAGCAAGAATGATTGGACACACATTCAACAATTCGATTGAAAAGTTGTTTGCTCATCCGAAACCTTTGTCTAAAATAATTTTCAGGGTATATGGATCTAGAAAAATAGTCATTCAAAAGCCGTTTATCCCCCTCTTCACAATCCCTTTGTATACTTCTACGTTTTCTTGTTATGCTTCGAGAGCTTTCAGCAGCATGAGCTTTCATCACTTCTACATATGCTTTGTCAACATTATCATTCAACAATTCTTTTAACACCATATGCATAAAATCTATAAAAGGTGAACCAGGATGTGAAATGGGTGGACTTTCATAACCATTTGAACTCATCTTTTATGTAGAGATTAGAATTATAGTAAGAATTTAAAAAGATGAAAGTTAAAAAAAATTAGAAGTGTTGAAAAAATGAAATATGAATGTTTGTATTTATAGTAAAAATATAGCCCTTATGAGAAAGTTTAAAAATTTAAAATTTAAAAATATAGCCGTATGGGGAAATTTAAAACTTTAAACTTGAAACTTTAAAAATTAATATTTTAAAATGATAGACTATTTTATTTAAAATTTAAAATAATAAATAAAATTATTTTTTATGTGTACGCTGTAATTTTTTGAAAATTTAAATCAATTAAAATTTAAAAAATATATATTTTATTAATATAAATATATTATTATTACTATTATTATTATTATTATTATTATTTTTAATATTGAAACCCAACCCGGTCCCACCCCTGAAAATTAATGTATATGTTTATCTCCATGAACATCTTTAGAAACAAACCCCACAATAAGAGGGTGTCGTCACAACTTGTTTTGATGATAAAAAAACACATAAAAATGGAGGCATTGGAAATGCTCTAAAACAATTCATCATTCCTTCAATAACATAATGATAACATATAACAGAATTTCATTAATTTTGTCGTTATTTTGCATTCTTTAAGTTCAATCGTCATCATTTACTAATTCGAAGTATTTAAAACAATACCTACTAATTTTAATAAAAAGGAGTTAAGAAATTAATCGGGTCAAACAAGCAGGTTAATAGGTCGAAAATCATACCAAGCATTCGTCCTTACCATTCACATAACAAAAACATATAAATTGGCGCCTTTTGATGGATGATTCCAAATTTCTAATGCCAATGACAAAATTATAACAGAATTTAAGAAGATAAAGTTCACACAAATTTAATTACATCCTGAAATAATCAGAAATCCAAAACTAACAGGTTCAAATCCAGTTTTCATACAACCAAAACCGAAGAAATAACATAGTATCACTCACTTTACTTCATTATAGTAGTAGCATGCTAGCAGCACATCTGCATCATGGGGTATCAACGACCAGCAGTGCTTCAAGTTCCGCTCGGCGTCGTTCAAGTTCCTAACATGTTTAAATTATAAAAACTTGTTTCATGTCATGGGAACATATTTGCCAATTACTGATGACAATAATTTGCACATATAAGTGTAGATATGGTGGTATGTGTGGGTTGGGTGGATGGTTAACGGGGTAATATTTGGTACGGAACATGGCAGTCCAAGGTTGGTCCTAGCTACATACAACATTTTTTATCCATTTTTCGAGTCTATGAACTAATGTGCTAATAATGAAAATAAAAACTATGTTACTGAAAAAAAAATCAACATTTTTCAACTTTATACAACTGAATCATCTTTGGATGTCTTTCAATCTGTTTGACCCATATCCTTTTTCGTTACATCCTTTAGCTTAACCTATTTGATCCATTAGAGATAAAACACAACTCAAATCAACCCATTAATTGGTAAATATGTCGTAATTGCCAATTCAAGATAGAGTAATTAATAGTGGGTGACTAAATGTACTAAACTTCCAACTAAAACTTTTTGCTGGGTGATTAACATGAACTGTTTACCTGCAGATCTTTGATGGCTTGCTGTGTTGAACCTTCTTTGTTTTGGCGAGCACGCTTGAGGAAACCAAGGCAGAGGACTCCCTAGATATTTCCCAAATTTAGAATAAGCCGTCAACCAGTTATAAAATGAAGTGAAAGGGAAACATAAAAATATGAAACTTTTTGAAGTTAAAGAGGCATAGCATAATAAGAAACCCGACAACATTGACACCGCTAAGTATAAATACTAAATTCACATATCGAGAATGATACACAGCATGAGTATATGAGGCATGATTTAAACTTTAAACCAGTTGACTAAAAAAGACGCGACAACAAGCCGCATGAGTTTGCATAATACCGGTTACAGCAGTTAAGTTTTCCGTCCTTTCTTAATGTTGGAAGTTTTTCTTATAAAGGGCTTGCCTTCCTACGCTTTTTTACTATCACAGAGCTCACAACATACGATAAAGGCCTAGCAATGCCTACTTGCTAACCCATAGAAATACCATGTTTAATATTTTTTGTTTCCTGCAATTAATATTGTGTCTGATTATTCATCATAAGATGTTTGTTTAGGAAGCTGTTTGTTTGTTTGTTTATTATTCATCATAAGATAACTTAATTATTTGCAGATGAATTTAGGAAGCTATTTTAATAACATGCTCACTAGTTAACAAAAATATAACTATTCAACATTCCTGAAAAACTCTATTTGATGTCATTTATTTGACTTACTGAAACAACATAAATCAAGCCACAAGCAAGGAGTATGTAACTGGCTATGTCTTGGAGAAGAAGAACCTCATGTCGCTCCCCATATGTATCAGGATAAGCTCTTGTCATAACAGCAACACTGAAATAAAAACAGAACCACATAACTTACATGAGATATTGTATCATGACAACAATACGCATACACACATACATATGTAGATGTATGTACTCTTTCATCTCCAGTATCAGAACTCCCTTTTACTTGGAACATTTGTTCAGTAAGCCAAGCTAAATAAACACATACACACCATATAGACATATGGTGGTTTTCAATGATGTTCTAAGTGGATCTTATCAGAAGGAAAATAATAAATTTTGCACAGAAAAGGAAACGAGTTTAGCCCTTCTGAGAAAGCTTAAAAACTAAAAAAATATTAAAAATTAAAAGAAATAGAAAATTGCAAAAATAATCCATGTGGTTTGGTCAGATTGCATGTTTGGTCCGGATTGAGAAATTGCAAAAATAGTCCAAAGTCTTGTGAGATGTTGCAGAAAAAGGCCCCAATGTTAAACGGCTGTTAGTTTTTAGGGTTAAGTGGGGGCAAAATTGTCATTTTCCTTTCTAAGTTGATGCATTTTTTAAGGAAGGAAAAGATAAGAGAATGTAAAACAAGTTTACCCTCACTTAGAGACTATTTCTGCAATAAATAATAAAATTTTGGACTATCTTTGCAATTTTTCAATCCTGGGGAGCAAACATGCAATTGAACCAAACCACAGAGATTATTTTTGCAATTTTCCCTGAAAGAAATTACAGACAGGTATACTTTCAATTAAGGAAAATAGAATATTTCCTAAAGACGCGCGACAAGGGTTAATGATTTTTAGGAGACTATATATCTTTGATCTTTGCAAGGTCTCTGCATGCTACCTTGTTTAGTACTTAAGTTGCCTTTTAGTCATAGGTGTTGGTGTTAGCTACTTTCCATGTATGCCTTTAGCCATGGAGGCGGGTTAGCTACTCACTAGGTGAGTCTTTAGTCTGAGATGTGCCTCCAATTGTAGGTTGTGTCTTTAGTGTTACAAGCGTAGGTGTGCCCTTAGGCTTAGGTAATAGAGTTAGATACTATCTAGGTACTAAAGATGTGCCATTAGCCGTAGGTTCGATTAATAACTTTCAACATCTGCCTTTAGTATGAGATGTGCCTTTATTTGTATGTTTTAGACTTTAGGCTGTGCCTTGCGCTTTAGTCTCAAATAATTTAGTATTAGGGATATTTATGCCTCATCAAGCTTTTCCCAGTTTCCCTTCTGCAATTATATTGGGTTTTTTTTTTTTTTTACTTACAAGAGGACATCCATTAATCAAATATGCAAAAAACAGGGAGCACTGTTTTTACAGTTTGAGGTAGATTGTTTGTAAATAACACACGCTACATGAATACATACAGCCATTGAAACTGGTTAATGAGTATTACATGAATCTTTTGATCCAGAGTTCTCTTGGAGGGCAAAAATTTGTGCAGACATCTCTCATGTGAGCACTTTTAAAAGTGAGTCACGTTGCATTGTGAATGAAAGAAATGCGACCAGGAAATCAAGCTTATTATATACTTAGAATGAAAATTAAATTAAGTACCCAATCTTAGAAAACATTAACTATAATACTATGGGTAGGTTCCTACTGATAAACCCACAAGGTAGATAGTAATGAGGCCATTTGCTTTATCAGGTAGATACATAACTTGATTTAAACAACATGGAGCTTCGACACTATCTGCAATGCATCAAAAGGCCAAGTATATGTAAAACAAAGCTTACAAAATTTGGAGCATTCCCCTGCCAGCCCAATATTCCAGTACCTGAAACACATCGGTTGAAGCTATGATCAGTGTATTTGGTAAACTCATTATGGTAATGCTCCAACAATATGGCAGCACTAAATTAAAATCAACTGTAAATAAACAATGCACGTTTCACTTGCTTAGGCCAACACCTAAATAGCCATCTACGTAGTCAAAGTCGCAAGGATCAAAAAAGGGCATGCCCAACACACAAAAAAAAGGAGCAATGATGAGAAAAGGTAAAATGTATATATTTATTTAGTAGGCATAGAAATTAGTACTACTCCCTAAATATAACAAGAGACCAACAATAGAAGTAATAATAACTCATACAACAATTGTAGATAGAATAATAGAATTCAAAGGCCAGTCAAGAAAAGAAAAGGAAGCCCAACCAAGATAGAAGGAACCCTGATATACTATATCTAAAGCCCAAAAAATGAATAAGAAGACACCTTTTTAGGGCATCTGTAAATGCCAACTGCTAGAAGAAAGAAGCAGAGACTGCCGACTTCTTGTAAGAAAGAAGTAGATGGCCGAAAGGATGCACGTGCCCCCATCACGCCTAGAGGCAGGAGACTGTCTTGGCATGTTTCTAAGGTACCTAGGCCTCCCTCGCCTGAGCACATAGGCAGACACTTTTGACTATATAGATTGCCCCATTGAACTTTACCAAAATAAACCAATAATCACCTGATTTTATAGAGCTTAATTACTCATATACTAATTCGTAAACCCTTGTTGTAACATGAGACGAACAGGAAGCATAATCACTAGGTTTTAAGCAAAGTGATCCTTTTGGTAGATGAAAGTAAATCTGGCGCACATTTCATGACCGCTATTATAAGTGCACATGAATTAGCCCCATTATAACAACACAAATAGTGCTTTGTAAATCCTACTGTAAATACACAGATATCACCAACACCTCAAACAATAATATAATCTGCTCTTACTTTCTTTTAAATTCCATGTGTTCACCAGAGTTTCATTTCAGACATCAAACATTTAAAGGGAGAATAAACTAAGTAAGCTGTCTGCATATTTCACGAAAATCCTAATTCAACCATTAAATAATTTTGCATGCAGATTAGGTGAGGCTATGCAATCAATCATTCAATTTTCAGTTGCAGTTGATGAAGTTATATCATAACGAAAAAATATATATTTTTTGTTACAAAAAGCAAGAGAGACAACCTTCCAGAACTTGGTGATGAACGACCACTCTGTCTCCGCAACAATCACCAAAACCGCAATCACCACGGCGTAACATCTAAAAATTCCATCAAATATCTGCAAATAACACAAAATCACAAGGACTACATCAACAAACGTATCACTATCTGTGTGTAGAAAGAGGGAAACAGTGACAAACGACGTACATCTAATCCATTTGTGAAAGATCGGATGGCTGAGAAGACATTGGCGACAATGCAGAGAATCGAAGCCACAATAGTGACGAAGCTGAAACATCGACAGGTGGCGAGTACCGGGTCGGGTTTGGCCCGGACTCTCGGGTTGTTGGCAGATGAACTGG
>BJCN01137383.1:0-15359 GCA_018326445.1 Flaveria brownii
AGAGATTAGATAATGTTGGTGAGCTCATGCTATATAATTTACAAAATCAGCTTTGACATGCATATAATATATGTTATGATATTTGGGTTCATAGACACACTGTCTTCCCTGGTTTTACTACAACCATCGGCAGCAGGTTTGACACACCCCATTAAATATATTAGGATTTCATATACCCTTACCGACTCGTGCATATTTGTAAGCATTATAATTATTAACAGTACAAACATGAGTATATAATCATAGCTTTAAAATTAGTCATGATAACTAACCTTTTTAAAAGTATCCGAGCGGTTGATAACCCTTCCTAGTACAATCTCGTAATATCTCAAAGTCTCGATACAATTTAAGTAATCCTAAATTGGGTGATGGTACAACTAACTAGTCAGTATCATGGTTGGATATTAGCCAGCGCTACTTTATTTAAGCATGAGTGATTACTCCATGCCTAACTAAGGTCGGACTACCTAAAACCCAACCCTAACAATAACCCTAATGCCTAAAATAATAATACTATACTAATACTAATCTTGATAGTAATACTAAAGTAAATAATAATTAACTTGACATAACTTAAACAAGAACATACCTTATTACTATCTACGACACTTTGATGCAGAGTCTCACCACTCTTACTCGAGCTCCAAAATTAACTAATAACAACACCCATGGGCTATCGAGGACTCAGGATTCTCTACATACTAGAGCGTTCCTAAGAAAAAACTTATATATTAAATTCAACCCTAAAGTTTCTACTTATAACAAGTAAGCATACACCTCAATTTCATATGCAGGGCGATATGGGATGAAGATTGAGCAGCTAGCCTGACTGCTTGCTTACTTATATAATTCAGCTGCTTACTTCGTTATTCTCTCATAACTTTTAAAATATAGCGTTCTATAAAATTTTGAATCCGTCAGGACGAGCTCATTTTTCTCTACGATTCAACCTAAGTTTCCTTAAAAACGGAGTAAGATCGAAAATTAAATATTTTTATTATTATTTGACGTGTTTTTAAAAAATAATGAACGCTTGACATCACATTTCATCTTTCAAATGGTTATCTTACTCGTACGACAATAGATGAAAGAATTTTCACATTTTACGCATTTACAACTATTACATTTAGGTGTGGAGTGTTACAGTGTGGGTAACACATGACCCTCGGGTCAATGTGGTTACACGGTGTCTATTTGTTGACGTTTGGTTTCGTGTTTGATTTTTCCGTTCATTATCTGTAGTTCATGTATACTAGCAGGTTTGATACATATATGTGTGGTTGATACATATGCATGTATATTTTGTTAGTTTGATCATCTTGTATTTAGATTTTCTTTTTGGTTAAGTTACGCATTTTAAAATAGACGTTAATTTATTAAATTACAAGGCTTTCTTGTAATTAAAATTCTAAGAAGAAAACGTTAGTAAATTTGATTATTCTTTTTATTATTAATATTTCGCTTCAACTATTTAGTCTTGTGCATGTTTTTTGGTGCCTTAATTTTGTTAAGGTTTTAAGTCCACCAATGTCCAAAGAACTTTACAGTTTTCACTGTAGCGTTAAATACATCACTATATTGAGTTTTCGTTAAGTTTACATATTCAATTTGTGAATGCCAGATTGCCAGGTAGTGATTCAGATATAATATTTAGTAATTCTCTATTGTAGCCTGGTCTATATTTTAATCTAAGCGGTTAAATAGCATCAATTCAATAAATCACATATTAAGATATTATTAAGATATTTAAATAATATCTTAAATATCAGTGATGTTACATTAGGTCATTTCATCAGTATAGTTTATCGTAATATAGAGCTGGTATCTAACTAAAAGGCTTATAGTAATTTTCTCAGACCTTCTAATTCTGAGTCCAGACTTTCTTGTCTAAACATGAGACCTTATGGCTTTGTCTTCAACACTTATGCTCTTCAACTGTATTGACTTCAAGCTTGTGGTTTTTCTTTTAATAGTTGTACTTACATAATGAAATGACTAACACTTTCACTCGGGTCTTGAACTTGTTAAAACCTCACAAGGAATGCCAACCACCATCTTTTTAAGGGCTCTTCCAACCTCTTCAATGGTGATATTAGTAAAGCCTATTCTTTTGTTGTCGTTGGATGATAGAGTTCTTGTAATTTTCTTGATAATTCTTATCATCGTTGAATAGATCATGAAATCAAGTTTGCTATCTCACCTTGCTGTCGTTCTCCTTAATAGAAACATTTCCATCGTTGATCTTTGAAAACCCCATTGCCCCTAATCATGCCTCCTCTTGTCCTTGGTCTTAAAAAATATTCATCATGTCATTCCCCTTTCTTTACTATCCAATTCCATATACATTTTATCATATGTAATCTTCTTTACCATCCGCTTTGCATTTTTATACATTTCCCTTTTGTCACATCCTTAAAATCCATATTCTGGGTTTTACCACGAGGCGTGTGAGCAAATCAGAATCCAAGTCATTAGCTACTCGAAACGATTCTATTTAAATTAAAAAAAAACCTCAGAGTTCAAAAGTTAAAAATGTTATGGAAGCGTATATTAAATATTCCAAACCTAGAGTTTAAATGTAAATGTTCAAAACACGTGCCCAAACCATTGTTTAATGTATGTTTAAAACCAAATGTTAATAGATGAATGTTCAAAAGCATGCTTCCGTAATGTGCTCCCGGATGCACCTGCTATTAACGATCCGAGAAAACCATACTAAAGTGTCAACAAAATGGTTGGTAAGTTCAAGAGTTTATAAGTAACACAAGCAATAGCATTTGTAAAACATAAGTAAGTGTTTTGAAATAGATAGCTAGGGTCAATTCATAAGTAATAACAATAGTGATTTCATGATCGAAGTTGAAACTGATTGTGTTTGTTTGTTTGCCTTCCGCCACGACTTACCAAGTCGCGACAATGCTTGTTGTTTAGGAAAATTTTGCACCCGCCTGACCTCCAGTCGCATGGGTGGGGCTTGTTAGACCTATTAATACTACCAAAATTTTACCGCTAGTTTCCTTAATTAACGATCCAAAAGTGTAATGACTTTCAATGGTATATCACACTATGTTATACTATACACGACTTATAACACATAATGCACCTTAAGTTTTAGCAAGATCATCATAATAATATAGCTTATCATACAACACATGCG
The DNA here is from genome assembly GCA_018326445.1 of Flaveria brownii. Classification (NCBI taxonomy): domain Eukaryota; kingdom Viridiplantae; phylum Streptophyta; class Magnoliopsida; order Asterales; family Asteraceae; genus Flaveria; species Flaveria brownii. The sequence goes on from BJCN01137383.1 coordinate 3,158, forward strand.
AACCTTAATAAAACCATCATGCTCATTACAAATAAAAATAAATCCTAACTAACTAATCATATTTGAGTTTAATCACGCACTACATGCCATGTGAAGTAACTTACTACTTCACATCCTAAATCCTGCCAATACTACTAAGTAGGAGAATTTGATTCACATGCGTGTATGATGTTAATAATCATATTCCCAAACATGATTCATACCAATCAAAGAATCGAACATATACCATAATGATCAAATATCATAACCAAAGCACAAATTCCTATCTTTCTAACATAATCCCATCACATTGCGCAATTACCTCATGAACACTAGATTGTCCAATATTCCAATATAGCACACCTATGATCCAACCAATGTATTCTAACACATTAAATAATCTCAACAATCAACCTTCAACCTAGCATGGTCCTAACACAACATGCATGTCCAAATCATGAAATCCAACCAAGCATATCAATAAAGTTTCCACTTCGAGATAGTATCCAACAACCTACATCTCATCAAATTTGATTATTTCTTCATCAATTATATGCTTGAACTAGTTCATAACAATCATCAAAGGACAAGAAACATCAAGAAGTCACAAAACTATAAGTTCTTGATGATTAAAGTATTCACTTTTAGTAACATATGAACGAGATGTTAAATCCATAAAATGCATAACTCACGTAAACCAACAACAATACAATGAAACTAACACTATAACATCATCAAACAATACCAATTTCATGCTATCATGTCCAATTGAACTAGGGTTTGCTCTAAGATAAAAAACCATGAAAAACTAATTAAAAACTCACCTTATACGTGTTAATGACCAAGAAACTAGTTTGTAATGACCAAGAAACTAGTTTGCTTTCACGCTTAATTGATCAAGTTGACCCCAAACTCACCAACGTTTAACGACGACTAGTATGTGCTTACAACACGTATATGCAAACCTAACGGAACTAACGTAGTTTTGGTAACGGAAAATTACCAGATATCACATTATCCCAATGGTGAAAGAATTTTTATCCCAAAATTGTGTTACATATTGCGTTACATTCACTAGTATACTGCATTGCATCTCAAGAGCTCCTTAAGACATTCTTTTTTAATCCTTATCTTGTTTTGCACGTTCTCATTCCATAATCAGATTATTTATGTCCGTCAACTTTTCTTTTTGATGATCCGTAGAGTTTCTTTTGCTACTCTTGCTATGTTGTTCGCTATAGCCTTCATATTCGATTTGCGACTTTGCGTCATCTCACCTTGCGGTAGAATCCCCAAGAATACCTTTTTCTCAAAAAGATGCATTTTGTCCGACTTCTAGCTAATCTGCATCATGTGGAGAGAAATTCCTAGATTATTTACAAACACAACTTTTATGAATGACTATTTGGATCGATGATGTGCCACTAGCCCGCCCGATTAACTCCATTATTCGAATAAGGAACCTTAGAGTATTCACAATCCGTTCCCTAAATTTATAAGAGTGTATTCCTTATATTATATAATATGAATATAAGTGGTTGTGAAAGAAAAATATTGAAAATTTACTGTTCAATCTGTATTTTTTAAAAACACTATTTTGAAACCCTATAATATTTTTAATATATTTTAAGTGGTTGTGAGTGAAGAAAAAAAAATAAGTAATGATAAAAGTTAAAAAGAAGAGAGAAGATATAGTGATTTTTAATATAGTTATATAAATAAGAATGAATAATAAGTTATGAATGCTCTTATAGCTTTAGACAAGTACGTCTTAAAAAAAACTCATATAACAATCCGTCTCGTTACCCTCATGAGACCACACTAAAAAATCCCCACCTTAAGAGGTTGTTTGGGATTGCTTATTTAGAACAACTTTTGACTTTTGGAGTGGTGAAAAGACCAAAAAACCCCTCCAAAAGTCACCAAAAGTTAAACTTTTTAACTTCTGGTGACTTTTGTAGGGGTATTTTGGTCTTTTTATCCCTCCAAAAGTCAAAAGTTGTTCTAAATAAGCAATCCCAAACAACCCCTAAATAAATCCAAAACCTTTTTTTTAACATGGTAATTACATTAAAAAAAACATTATTATCAACACTCTTTTACATAAATCACAATCGTAGGATTTCTCTACATGGATAATATGATTTCTTGCTTCTACCAAGTAAAAACCCTCGAATAATCTGATTATTAAAATTGCCCTAAAATCTCAGATCAGCTGATTGAAACAACATAAAGACGAAATCGTTCATCAAATGCAAGGAGGATCAACTGGAATCGGTTACGGTCTCAAATATCAGGTGAATCAATCAATCATTCATTCAATAATGTGAAATCTTGATTTCATGCATGAAAACCCCAGATTCTCCTTCAATCAATCTTCTTTTCTCCAAAATCTGCCCAAATTCTGGTTAATTCATCTGCATTTACTCAATTTCTGCGTTCTATTGCAGGCACGATGTATTGCGGATGTCAAAGCCGATACAGATCACACCAGTTTCCTCACTGGTACTCTCAGTCTCAAAGAAGAAAACGAGGTTCGATTTGATGATTTGATCTCGAATTTGCGATAATGTGCTTGTTAGGGTTTTGATTTGATTGAATTGAAGCTTGCATCTATGTGTTTGTAGGTGCATCTGATTAGACTTTCATCAGGTGGTACGGAACTTGTTTGTGAGGGTTTGTTTTCGCATCCTAATGAGATTTGGGACCTTGCTTCTTGTCCTTTTGATCAACGCATCTTCTCCACGGTATTCTCTTCTGGTAAGTGATCGATTTCTTGGTGCATTTTCTTAATGTGTATCTGCTTGATTGTGATTGTGATACTGATGATCTTTCGATTACATTATATTTAGAAGTAAGAGAGTTTGTTAAATTAGGGTAAGAGTGAGATCTAGATGAAATTTGGAACTGATCTGTTTTTTTTTTCTTCTTTCTTTATCTTGGTAAGATGCTCTGTAGAGAAGAAGCTCTAATAGAATTTTTGTGATCTAAGCTGTTTGAAATTGATAAAACAGATAATTTAAAGTTTGAACAAAAAATTGACAAATTACAAGTATGTATCTGAAATTCTGAAGTTAACAGTACCAGGAATGAAAATGGCCAACATAAAATTTAAGACAAAAGTTTATCAAGGTAAGTAAAATGCAGTATGAATCTAGTTTCTTAAAATCTGTTGTATTCAAAATGTGATTGCAATCATACTTTAGTGATGAAAAAACTGCCTCATGCCCTCATATCATCCAAATTTTAAATCAAGAGTGTTTGGTTATGTGCTATATTCTTTGAGAAAGTGGACTGTGGATGTGCAAGTGTGCAACTAATCTTGCATTTGGGATTCTCTTTTTACTTTTGATAATCTTGCATTTGAAAGAATATGCGAAATTGTAAATAGGCTTATTCTGACAATATAGATAGGGCATCCATTTCTAGACTAACCTGAAAAAAGAAACATCCCTAAATTTGGAGCGTATAAGTTTGTTTTTTCCATTACCACCCCCACCTCCATCACAAGCATACAATAGCCCTTGATTCTTGCTTAGCGGCACAAATTTCTAGCTAGTAGCTGCTTTAGTGTATTCCCTTTAGGACTAGAGGGAGAAACATTGCTTCATACTTAACTTTTTTTCAATACTAACATTTCCTAAGGCGCCTTATATATAGTGTTTTCGGGTCATTTAAATGTTTAATGGTGTATAAGTCTTGCCGTTCCCTCTGGTTTTGAAGGTGAATCATATGAAGCGGCTGTGTGGCAGATCCCTGAATTGTACGGCCAGTCAAATTCTCCTCAGTTGGAATGTATTGCTTCCCTTGACGCACACAGTTCAAAGATTAAGTGGTGAGTTATGTTTTTCTAAAGCATCACTGGTTGGTGTTAATATCATCATATTTGTAGCGTCAGATGATCTTAGAGCTTCAAGTGTATCTCTGTATGGGTTTTACGTTTGTAGTTCTTGTGATCACTATAACATTGTTCTTTTGGTTCACTTATGAGTTATGACTTATGAGGATATCATGATATATAATCTTCTACACACAACATATGACTGCTATATATTAATATTAAAAAGTTCGTGTAGAAATAGTAGTTTGGATTTCATTAGACTATAGGAAGGCCTTCAAATTTCTTCAATGCCTTGTTTGAAGATTGATATATGTCGCATCAACATTTTAAATCAGTGGAATATGGACAATACATTCAGACATTTTATTAACAATATATCCTATGAATTGTTTGAGGGTTTAATATGTTACTTCTTACCTTACCACTTCTCTTTTACATCATATGTTGTCTACTGAATTGCTATTTTTTTCTCAACTCAATCATTGTTCAAAGTGTAAACTCAAACTTACTCTATGGAGCATTTACAAGTACTTAGAATCAGCTAGATGTCTAAATGAAACCTAAAGATTTAGTTCCAAGTTTTTCTATGAAGCATGCTTTTGATTCTTCATTCCTCTAGTTTGCTAAACTACCAACGAGGGTCATGGATCATGTATTAATAGTTTTTCAACATCTCAATACTCAAAAATTCGAATACGTTTATCATTTATTCCTTTTATGAGATGTAATCTGTTATCCGTGGAACAAATATTGATCAAAGAAGAATATGACAGTGTGCTTTGGTGGCCATCTGGAAGACATGATAAGTTGATAAGTATTGACGAGCAGAATATCTTTCTTTGGAGCTTAGATTCTTCAAAGAAGAGTGCACAGGTATAAGAGAGTAAGAATCTCTGGACAACTATCTAAACATGTAATTTTGCTTCTCAGTTCCCACACATGGTTAGCTATCCCATGTTAGCTGATATTTAAAGTAAACATAGTATGATGGGATTTATCTTTAATCGCTCATGTTACAAGTTCTTTGTATATATGCCCAAGGTAAATATTGAAGTCAACTCATTCTTGCAGACAGTGGCCAAGATAATTGAAAAAAATAAACCGTACCCTATCAGATGATTTTCACCTTTAAAATTTCAATAATCAATTAAATAAATTCTTTCACTATGTTATTTTGTTCTATGTCATGCTCCACAATCCGTTTCCCCTCAAGAAGTGCGACAAATGCTGCTTTGCCAATGTTAGGAAATAGTCTTTGAGTGGCAGAAAATTCTGCGTTTTGTTCTTCATAAAAGGTTTACAGAAAGAAACGATAGAAAGGAAGATAAATTTTTGCATCTTGTATAAACTTGGAACTTCTACTTTAAAACTAAAGAACAATTTTGCAGCTGACATCAATAACTAAGAGTATTACAAGGATTTAATAGAAAGCAAAGCGAGGTTAAAATAGGCAAATTGAACTCAAAGAAGTTGCAAATGATAGCAACATCGAGTTCGACTATTTGGTTTAAAGCATGTCCATGTAGAATTACTATCCTTCTTGTGGTACAAAAGGGGTATCTTTTACTTAATCCATCTGTTTCTAATGTGTCAAGTTATGAAAAACAACTGATCGTAAAAGTTGTAGATTCAAGAACATATATTTTTCTTTCTTATTATCTAGAGTTAAGTTTGATTTTCGTCCTTGAGGTTTGACAAGTATAATCATTTTCCTCCTAAAGTTTGAAGACAACAATTTTAGTCTAAAAGTATCATCATCTGTTTCAATTTCAGTCCAAAAGTTTTATTAATTGAAGGTGAATTGAACTGATATTGAAACAAGTGATAAAACATTTGGAGGTAAATTGATGTCTTTTAATATATGGAGAAAAATGGTTATTTTGTGAAACCTTAGGGAGCAAACCGAATTTAACTCTATTATCTATTACTAATTTATCTAAAGGTGTTAATTTCAAGCGATTACATGTAAACATGTTGATGTGGGTTGTGTTTTACCTCAAATGGGTGAAATACAAGGGGTCAAAGAGGTGCACATGTTGAATGTCGCACAAAGTCTTTTTTTATGCATACAACCTCCTAAGCTGTTTTATTTAAAAATTGATTATTAATATAATTATGTGTATAAATTTAATGATATTTAACGCATTAGTTATCTATAAAGAATTTTAAACTGGACAAAAAACGCTTCAACCTAACCCTATTGGACCTGTTCCATTTCTACCCTTACTAACCCAACCCTCTTGACCTGACCCATGCTGCCACTACTATGGCTAATTCTTGAAAAAAGTTTTGTAGGTGCAATCTCAGGAGTCAGCTGGGATGCTTCATCATCTGTCAGGTGGAGCATGGGATCCTCATGATGTGAATATTGTTGCATCAACTACAGAATCATCTATACAATTCTGGGACTTACGCACAATGAAGTATGCCCCAATTATGGCCAGCATTTCTTTCTTGTCCATTTAATTATCTAAATCTTTAAAATAAATAATCTATGAGATTGTATACTTGTATGCATTAAAAGTAGACTTTGGGTGACTTTCAACCCAGTAGACCTGTTATGCCTTTAGCTAGATTTCTTGATTTGACCCATTTGCGTTAAAACTCAACTCAAATCGACCATACAATAAAGCAAATGGGTCATATTTGCCACCTCTGCTGGTCATGATATTTCTAAAAACTAAATGACTGAATATAAGGGATATTAGCATCCTATGACTAACACTATTTGTGTTAGTCATTTACGTCTTGCTTATAAATATCATTTAGGTTGTGTTGCTAAGCGGAAACTTTTGAAATTGTAATAACATGCTTTTTTATTGCTTTGCAGGAAAACAAGTTCAATGGAATATCCCCATGTCCGTAGTATAGATTATGATAGCAAGAATAAGCATATGCTTGTAAGTCTGCTGTTTTAACTTCAGTCGTACTTTAATAATGCATCTGCGCTAACTACTGGTTATTGCTGTAATGCCATTCCACCATCAATTTTGTATTTATACTTTTGAAAATAATATATTTAACCAACAATACAGGTAACAGCTGCAGATGAATCCGGTATAAATATATGGGATCTTAGAATGTTGAAGGCCCCTGTTGCTGAGCTTCCTGGACATTCACATTGGTAATATTGTGCATTATTTTGCTTAATTATTGTTTGCAAAAAGAAAAGGAAATGAACTATCATTAACTGGTTAAGCTCTATCACATGCATTTCCCCTTGCCTATGATTACCAAGTCTTTAGTCTGACTAGATCATTTCGTTTTTTTAATTTTTTGGCAGGACTTGGGCTGTTAGAAGTAATCCTGAGTATGAGGGACTCATCCTTGTACATTCTCCTTGCCTCTTCTCCCCTCTAGTCTCTCTCTACACACACACACTCACACTCACACATACACACACTGGCATTCTCAATACATAACCAAATTTAAATAGAGAACCACAGAAGCAATTGTACACAGCTTTGGCCAGATATGGGGGGAGAAGTGGTTATATGGTAACGTAACCGCCACATGTATCATAGTTAAAGCAATAGGTACATGAGTTTGTGCGGTTTTCACAATTCTACATTTAAAAATGGTTCTGTATTTTGAACCTCTCTCTATATACACACACACATCCACACACACATCCACACACACATTCATACATCCATACATGCATACTTGTACACATCTTGCCTTCCCCTAGAAAAGAAAAGTGCAACACTTTCTGGATTCCAGTTTTTATTTTCAGTTTTTTGTTTTTTAGTGGCTAATCTTTTGTGATGTTATACATATGCAGAGTGCAGGGACAGACTCGGCTGTTAACTTGTGGTTTGCCTCTCCTAGCAATGATGAATTAACTTCTGATAGGTCTCATTTTGTTAGAACTCATTAATTTTTATGTTTTTAGTTGGATTAGTATATCGTGCATGCTTTTTGCCTCTTACCCTATGTTCTGACTTTTATTTTTCTTTTTTGTTTTTAATTTTATAGCATACCAAACTCCACGACTAAATGGACAGAGTCCTTGCTCCATTCATACAGTGACTATGAGGACAGTGTTTATGGTAATTTGGTTTCATTTCTGCTTATTTTACTTTTTTTTTCCTGCTTAATGTGATGGCGGTTTTTAACTTGTTAATATTTCTTGAAAATATAGGCTTGTCATGGAGTTCTCGGGAGCCTTGGTTGTTTGCATCATTATCTTATGATGGGAGGGTAAGCTACCTTTATCTGGTCTTAATAATACATGGTCGATTCCTTGCTGCTACCAAAAACAAAAGGGTAATTACATAAAACAATAGCCAAGTTATTTTTTAGACCAAATATAAGACTTTAAAAGTAAAAAACTTTTTCGAATGAAGGTAATTTTATCATAACATCACATGAGGTATGTAATTGCCCCCACTCACACTGTTAAGAAAAACTCTGTGATTCTCTTTTGTTTTGTTTTACGGTTTTAATGACTTTTTCTGGCAAGTCTGAGGGGTTTTATCAATTTTTTTTTAATTTAATGACTTCTAGAAATAATGATGGTTATCCGAAACAAAAATTAGAACAATGTTAGTTACCTTTCAATGCAATTAGCCCAAAACAAAATGCTTCCTACGTCACATGAAAAACCAATGAAATTTTACCTATTGGTCATTAACAACCACTATTAGATGTTAGCAAGATCGATTCTTGTCTACAATTTTTTAATTTTTTATAAAGCGGTATTTCTGGTATTTAAACTACGATTCAGGTCAAATATGCGATGTTTTTTGGATGGAGGGACTAGTAACTGATCCACTAGCAAAACATCTAAAATAATCTTAATAACGCGCATAAATGAAGATAAAACCCATGAAATGAAGGAAAAAACACAACGTAATGAAGTGATTGTTCTATATTTTGGTTGGTAATTAAATTGATTGATATTTTGAACAACAGGTCGTGGTGGAGTCGATTAAGCCTCATCTTCCAAAGAAGTTAAAGACACCCTCCATACTTTGATGCAGTTTCATTCATCCATTTTGTCAGATTTAGAATTTTACATATTCAGTGAGTCTTCAAAATCACATTTCACTATCAGTTCTTGTTTGTCTATCTTTCAAACCATGTTTTACAGGAAAAATGTGCAATATATTAACTCTCTCTTTGTATTGAACTAAAACCTTGTATGTCTCATCCATGTTATTTTCATCATTAAATAGGTGATATTATGAGATATCATTGTCCTTTTTCATGGTTGTTTGAACTTTACCAACATCGTGATCTTATACTTTTCAACACTAGTGTGAGATAGCCACAAAAAACATGTGATAATCATGGGTTTTAGCGTTTAGGACCAGATTGAATTTTAAATATGCCAGCATGTTTTGTTTTGCTTTAAATTTTCTTCACTTGTTAACCTGGCTGTGCTTCTATTGATTTAAAATCGCCGGGCTTCAACTTTGGACAATCAATTTTCTTAATCTTATTTCCTCATGACAATTATAACATATAACAAAAGAGTTTTTGCAGTCATCCTACATACTTGTGTATGATTCTTTCTACAGGTCTTCCATCTAATAATTTCATGACCGACGACTTACTTCACATTTAGGTTCATTTTCGTTCATTTGAATTGCATATCGGAAGTTTTAGTCTTTCTTTCTAATCCCTTTGCTGCTTGTATGTTAAGTTCAAGCTCCGGAGCACAAGTTGTGTTATAATTCTCCAAATTCAAGAATTCTCATATCTCGTCTTCAAGATCAAATGATTAGGTTTGATTCTCATCTTTATAATTCTCCAAATTTAAGAATTCGCAGATCTCTTGTCTGATTTAAGTTTGTTTTCATCTTTCGGTCCTTACGTAATCTGGCAAGCTCTATCAATAGGAAGACTCTTGTCATTTTAGTTCACCTTTTTGGTTGCTTGTTCCGTTGGTAGGAGCTCTTATGTTGCTCCCCACCTCATGGTTATAATAGTCTATTCTCCCCTTCTATTAAAAGAATGTCGTCCCACCAATCTTTAGGTCGCTCTCTCAAAAGCTTGGAAGCGAAAATCATTTTATCTCCGTTGCCCCATTGACTAGTGTGGAGAACACTTTTCATGTCTGATATCCATTTATACTTGAAGGGGTCGAACCGTGATAAATAGTCTCTTGCTCAAAGTGTAAGTTAAACTGCTCGCATAAGATCATGAAACGATCCGGCTCCTTCCCGGACCCTAAGCAAAGCAGGAGCTAAATCAAACTCAAATACGGAAAAAAGGAAAGAAAAGAAAAACTTGATAGGGGTTCTAACATGCCTATTAAATTTTTTTATCAGTGTATATCTTGTTGCAAGAATTTTATTATTTTCCACCTGGGAATCAACATAAGCGACTTCATCATTCAAGTTTTAAGTATTATCATCAAAAGTATACATACCCCGTTCTCTACTTGTCATATCTTAGTTATGAGACGTTTTTGAAGTATTATCAAAAGTATTATTGATCAAAGGTGAGAGAATTAAGAAGCCCATTTTCAAGGCAATGAGTTAGAACAAAATGTAACACAATTACAATACGGAAACAAAAGACAAAGTGATTCATGAAAAATAACCTTCAAATAATACCAAATGCTATTACTATAAGAAACAAATGACTAAAAAAAGTTATGTTACAAATATCCTACTAAGCTAAAGATAAGACTTAAAAAGTTACAAAAGGGAGAGGCTATATATGCCCCGTTCTCTACTTGTCATACCTTATCCCTTAAATATTAATTTTAAAATTTATCACATTTTACCCTTTTTAAATTTTTATATATTTGCAAATAGTTTTTTTAGGTTATAAAATAATCTGATATGTAATAATCATATATTTTATAAAACAATCTCCAAGTTTTTATACTTAATCATGTTTGGTATTTAAATTTAATAGATTTTCGTTTACAAAATAAAAAGACCATTAAAAAACATAAAAGGCAATATTAATCTAAATTAGTATATGACTCGACAAATACAAATATAAATAACGAATTCAACTAGCATCAAGCCTTTGTGCGTTGCGGCATGCAACTAAAACCACGTAAAACAACGTTGGAGTAAGTGCATTAACGATACCTGAAAGTCTATGTAAAAACCAGTGTGTTTAAAATTTCACGATGAGACGTTGATAAAAATAAGAATGTAAAAATCCTTATGTAAATTCAAGTATTACAACAAGTTTAGTGATAATGGTATAAAGCTTATATAAAAAATATACTGCTTAAAAAGTTCATGTCGCAACTTCAAGAAAAATTAGCCAACCGTAATGGTAGTTACGTAATAACATCTTATGTTTATATAAGAAAACGAAACCAATAAAAAAAATAATGACATTAACATCTGATATTTTGTAAAATAAAACAAACCGTTAAAATTCATACATATTATGTAAATATTAATTAAAAAAGAGTTTATTTAATAAAAAATAACAAAAAATAAAAACAAAAAATAAAAAAAGAAAACAAAAAATAAAAAAAGAAAACAAAAAAACCCAAACATTAAACGAAGCAATCTTATTATATGCTATCTGCTTTAAACAAATTACAATCAAATTATCCTTGGTGTTTAATTTCAAAATAAAAAATTACATTGGAGCATAATATCTTTTGTTATTATATTATTGGGTTTAAATAAATATAAAGTATTATACCGGAGCTTAATTGTTTTATTATACTAAAGTTAATATCAATTAACTTTTAAAAGATATTTTCTATAAAAAATAATAAAACATGTATTAATAAAGATACAATTACCTGTAGAAAAATACTGTAAGTTATCTCGAGATTTTAAATGAATTTTTAATTTAAAATTTTTGGATATTAGAAAGAATAAATTATTATTATTAAAAAATTTCATGATAAAAGACATTAAAAAACAAAAATAAATTAAAAAAATTAAATTGTATTTATCTTATAGTTTAAAAAAAGTAATATAATAAATAAAAATATATCAAAAAGAGTACGTACAGCAACACTTCATAAAAAAACAACAAAATTCTAACACTAACAAAAATCTCACCAACGGTTCTCAATGTCTCATTTATACAAAAACAAAAAACAAAAAGATTTAATCAATTTACAAGGTTCTTGACGTAAAGCGTAACTCGACCGTGTAACGTCCGCCACGTGTCAAAACACAACTGGAGGACAACGCACACCATCAACAGTGACCCCACCTTCAACCTCCAGATCCTCACACGAAATCAAAACAAAACCCCAAAACTTTCTCTCTCACACACTAACACACTAAACACACACTCACATCATCACATATTCAATCCTCTGCTTCCATTAATCCATTATCATCATCATCATCATCATCATCATCATCATCATCATCATCATCATCATCATCATCATCATCATCATCATCATCATCATCATCATCATCATCATCATCATCA
>BJCN01137431.1:0-10457 GCA_018326445.1 Flaveria brownii
AATCGGAGCCCAAAAACGCGACCAAGCATGTCGTCAACGTCCGTTGCTGCCGATATCGGAGCACAGAAATGTGACTAAGCATGCCGGGACCGAGATCAGGGCACAGAGGCGCGACTAAGCATGATGTCGCCAACCGCCGACACAACGCCAACTGAGGTGACATGTAGACACCACCGGCCGCGCCATCACCCCTGCCGACAACAACAGGCGGAAACCCACCGACAAACCCCACCGGCCACCGCTATCTGCATTGTGATAAAAATATCCACCAGAAGGTATTAATAGCCAAAAAACGAACGGCTCAGATCGAGAGGATAAAAAGGAACAGAGAAGGTATTAATAGCCAAAAAACGAACGGTTCAGATCGAGAGGAAAAAAAGGAACGTCCCAGATGGACATTCCTACTATTCATCATAATTGGTAAATTCTTAGTAGGTAATTAGTATCATCAAAACTTCTATTTCACTCTTTTAGACACCAATTACCATCAGATAATAAACGAATATACGAACATACCAACATAACAAAAAACATGACAACAATATAACTGAAGAATTAAACCACTAAAATTATGCATAATCACGGTGAATTGGTGATTAGATATGAAGTTTATTACCTCAATAGTCATAAGATATACACAAACACATTAGTGAGGTTGCAAACAAAAACAACGATAAAATATTACTAGTTGATACTTCTCGGAGTAAATGATGACTTCCATTGATGCGTATACCCAAAACCCCCCACAGACACCGCAAAACAAACACCAACCATCATAACATACGACAAAAATATCTTGAAGATTCTGTCTGAAATCGCCCCATAATCAATCACAGCTCTCATTGCTCGAATATCAAATCCGTTTCACCCTTCTACCACTAGATATGCACCAAAGACACTAAAATTGCACGCCATCTATCGCTACCTCGTTAGACATTGAAATTGCACCGTGTAAAGTTTATACTTAAAGGCTGATGTAACCAAAGCAACCAAAGAGCTTTCAATATGCATGCATGAAGTGTAGAGTAGAGTTAATTCGGAAGTTTTACACAACTCAGAGGAAATATTTTAAGTGTAAAATCTTCCGAAGCCAAAGACCAAATCTTTCGAAGCTAGAGATGAAGTCTTCCGACGCTTAAAAGACAAAGTCCTCCGAAGCCAAAAGACTGAAGTCTGATTTCTTCCGAAGACAGAGAAAACATGTTTTCTCTGATCACCTTTTTCTCTAATCACCTTTACACAATAGGGCGCCATTTTAACACCTAGCCACATCTTGACAAAGTCTTTTTGATTATTTTTCTTGTAGTTAGAGACAATTTTAATGTATTCTAAAGTAACCAATATTAATATTGTATGAAAGAGAAGTTGAGTATTTTCTGGTTTCATTAAATTTTGTTAGGGTCTTTTTAACCAATTGCTAAGGAAGGAACTATGCTAAATTGTAGTTATCTTTAAAGTAATTAGGGTAAATGAAGTGTTTACCGCCAGCGGCGGAGCTTGAGCCAAATGTTAGGGGGGCGGGGGCGAAAGTAAACTATTTTAGGGGGGACGGACTCTATATTTATTAAAAAATTTACACTACCGGACCGAAAATTTACACTATCGAGCTGAAAAATTACACTACTGACGAAAAAAAGAGGGGGGGCGGGGGCCCCCCCGACCCCAATTAAGCTTCGCCAATGTTTACCGCAAGCCCTTATCAGTTTGGTACCGCCAAGTAGATGGGGCGGTGTTCCCGCCCTCCCGAGCCCTTCCAACCTAGCTTTGGTACCGCCACCTCCACCGTTCTTCACCAACTATCTCTCACATTGGCATTAACAACCACTCTCATACCTCCGCCCCAGATACGCTTAAAGACACAATACATACAATAAGAATTGATCCCAACATTTATGTTGATGCTAAGTACATTATAGGAAAACACATAACTAGATAACTCCTGCTCATTTTATTAATGCTAAGGAAAAATAGTTTAGAAACATTGATTGTAGTTCTGATCAATAAACCATAACTTGATATATATTTATAGGACTTGATTACCTGACTTATTCTCTAAATACAAAAAGCCTAACTGATCTACGTATATACAGTAGGATATGTTTAATTACGACTAGGTAAACACCCTATTAGTCTTTATTAACTTGTAGTAGCATCAATTATTCCATTATTAACTTTTGAAAATCGAGTTTCAGGATCCCTAGAATTGCATACATATTCTTTTAGTAAATTTTTTGTATAGACTTCTTATATTTGACTTGTTGAACTTTGATCCCGAGGTGTTAAGCTTACCTAGATTGCTTATTTCAAACTTTGGTGACATTTGATGCTTATAATCTTTTACTAATAAATAAAAATGAATCCGGACACTTGTCACCATTATAGGTCATTTAATAATTGGTTTTCTCGCTTCTCTCTCCTCTTAATTATAATTATTAATTTATTAATGCTATAATAGTTATTTATTAATTAATAACTATCCATAATTAAACTTTCAAATATGTTAACTTCAAATTTTCAAATATCAAATACATGAGTTTATTCAATCCGTATAATATATAATATTTAAGACATAACTTTTTATATTATAAAGAATGTAACAGTAAATTTATTTGGTCCGTGTATCACACGGGATTGTAACCTAGTTGATAATATCTTCAATTCCTGTCTCAATAACAATAATATAATCGACATACACATTGATATAAGGTATGCTATTTTGATAGATGGATTGTTCATTAAGGCACATGTGTAAATTCAATTGTCGTGTATCGAAAAAATTGAATTTCCGTTACTGACTTATAGAACAAGCCGCCTTGCGGACGACCACGCCTCAAAGCTTCCTTATCAAAATACCTAGGGTTGTAAACAAGCCAAGCCGGCTCGCAAGCTACTCGAGATCGACTCGAAAAAAGCTCGAATCGAGCCGAGCTTAAACGAGCTCGAGCTCGAGCCCGAGCTCGAGCTCATATTTTGGCTCGTTTACTAAACGAGCTCGAGCCCAAGCTTCAGATATCAAGCTCGAGTTGGCTCGCGAGCCTAAACGAGCTTTTGTTTATATATATATATATTTATATATATATTTATATATTTTTTTACATATCAAATACATATTTATAATAATATTATTAATTAAATATAAAAATATGATAGAAACAATTAAATATTATATATTATATTATATATATGATAAGTATGATTATAAATAAACATAATAGTAATTATAAAAAAATAAAAATTAAAAAATTAATGATAAACGAGTCGAGCCCGAGCCGAGCTTGAATTTGAATAATTTCTGACGGGCTCGGGCTCGAGCTTTAGAAATATAACTACAAACGAACCGAGCTCGAACTCGAGCTTTATAAAATTAAAACGAGCCGAGCTCGAGTCTAAGTGAGCTCAGGCTCGGCTCGGCTCGTTTACACCCCTAAAAATACCATATCAAAATACTAGAAGTTTCATTTTTTTAATTTCATTAAATACAATTTATAATACGATCATCCATCTAATTCTTTTCGACATTCTAACCTTTAATATCGTAATGCAAGTTTTAAGAAAATGAATGCCATAAACGTGAAATTAGTATATTATTGAATATTTTGATTTTTGTTAGGTAAATATGATATTTCTTGATATACATCTTTCTCTTAGCTAGATAAAAAGATTTTGGTTGAATGTATACTCCAAGACTCCAAGTCCTATGGGTATATGAATTATCAATTTAAACTCAAATTTCAACTTTTATGTATAAAATCATGAAAAATCACGTTAAATGTTCAAAACAAAGTTTAAAATGTCCGAGAAACAAATATATATGTAACAAGAAATATGTCACATCGAAACTATACATTATATAACCACAATAACAAACAACTCGTGTAAAATACACTTATTAATTATAATAAAAAGATAAGTACCATTAGTAACTGAAATAAACCTCCATTATAACTAATTACACTCTTTGCTATAGATGTACTGACCCGACCCGGATCTCCTTCATTTGCTGTGGAAACATGCTGCACCATTTTAGCCCGACCCGGTTTCGACATATCGCAATGATCAATACCCGAATCCGATAACAACACGAAATCATCCCCGAACCCGTTTCGACCATCATAGCACAGCCCCAAGTTGTTTTCAAGCTTAAGTTTTCTTCTCATGTTCCAAATCATTTCTTTCCCAAAGGGAATCGGCCCGATCAACTCGTTATCGTTCAACCTCAACTCACTTAAACCGTTTAGATCCCGGAAAGATGTTGGGATGGACCCGTTTAAGCGGTTCCTATCGAGGTGGAGAATACGTAGGTTTGGTAACCGGGATATTGATTCGGGTATGGGCCCTTGTAAATCGGTGTCCGAGAGAATTAAGATCATTAAGTTGGTTAACGTATCAAATGCGGTTGTGGGGATCGTTGAGCCCATCGGGTTCCCGTTGAGGATTAGGGCTTGGAGGGAATCTAGGTTTAGGGCGGGCGGAATTGGGCCCGTGAGGCTATTGTAGCTTAAGTCCATCAAGATTAGGCCCGTTAACACGTTTATGGAATCGGGTATTTGGCCCGAAAGGCGGTTACGACTTAAGTCGATTTTCATGAGGGATACGCAGTTCCCAATGGTGGTCGGAATGGGACCGATGAGGTGGTTTTGGTTGAGGTTGAGTATAGTGAGTTCGGGGAAAGTAAGACTTGGAATCGAACCAGTTAATTTGTTGCTACTCAAATCTAACGATTTTAGACTCGCGAATCGGCTAAAAGAAACCGGAATCGAACCGTTTAGATTGTTTTTATAAAAATCAAGAACTTTTAAATTGGTTAGATTACCGAGCTCATTTGGAATTGGGCCTACATGTCCATTTTCCCTAAGAACAAGAGTTTGTAAAGATGGGCCCAATTGGCCCAAGAACGACGGTATGGGCTGTGGCTTATCACTAAAACATCTGTAGAAGAACAAGGTTCGAATATGTGGTAATTTAGTGATCAAAGGTGAAATATAGGATCGCGTAGGATCACAAATTGGAAAAGCGGTGTCATCTGATAACGCCCCGAAAGATAACGCGACGACATGAAAGACATTATTTTTATCTGGCATACACTCGATCCCATGCCAACGCCCTCGACATACATCTGGGATATCCGTTGCCCATTCGTTACCTGTAGCCTTCATGATGTCGTAGACCGCTTGTTGCTCATCGTGGTCGGTTTTAGCCCCGTTGTTCATGGAGAATCCTGATTGAGGGGCGTCTACGAGGGCAGACGGGACCCCGGAATCGGACATAATAACTGTAAACGCGTTACATGTCGGGGTGAATAATATTAGAGTTAAGATGAAATGAAAAATAGTCATTTTTGCATAAAGGAATTGTTATGAGATTGAAGGTTTTTATAGAATGTTTTTAGTCCGAGAATAATAAAGGGTGTCACGAGGAAATGGGGATGTGAAGTAAATGTGGGCCTGTGCCTGTGGGGTTTATGTAAATAAATGTAGTTCACGAGAAATACACATTGTCTTTAATGTTTGTAACTTGTGGGCTTGGGCTATTTAATGGGCTCACTATCTTATTTGGGCTATGTTAATGGGCCAGCTATCTTATTTGGGCTTTGGTTATGGTTCTAGTTTTGTGGTTAAGTAGCCCATTATAATAATCTGGTTTTATGGTAATCAACAGTTTGATTAAAACATGATCACTTATTAGTATTGTTTAAATTTGATAATCGTGCAATTAACTTGTGTCTCGTAACTCGCTTGGTAGAAACTTACTTGTGATTCAACTCAAGATAGATAGTTCATATAAACATTTGAGCCTAATTCAAGTTAAAGGTAGAACATGCAAACAAATTTTCATAAGTTCACATGTTTATTGTATTTTCTAATATATGCACAACTACTCAAAACCGATTTATACTTGTTTACGCGCGTCATTATAGAGTATACTAAATAAAAAAAAAGTTAAAAAATATTTTTTAAAAGGGGTAACTTTGTAAAATAGGAACCAACTTTTAAAAATGTTCTAGCTAAATAACTCAATGCATATTTTATTTAAATTTTAGGTTTTAACATGTTTTTTAGCATCTTTTTTTATTTCAATTAGAAAATATTTTTTCTTTTTGTTTTGGTGTTGATGTGAAACGGTGACGTGAATTTTAGGAGCTGTTTTATTTTTTAATATGATTAACATTTTTTATTTTTTAATATAAAGTTATATATTGAAAATTCCGACCAGCACGTCTTCTCCTTCATTACCTTTTTAACGTAATAAAATTTGATGATAACTCGAATTGATAGTTTAGTGGTTCAATTAAGGAAAAATATGCATGAATGATCAAATTAAAATACTTTTAAAACTTGATCGATTACTATTTTATGATATTTTCTTAAAAAAAACTATTAAAAACTTGATATTGTAAATGATATATCATTGTTACAAAATGTAGTTGAGTTCATGTTCGTATAATGAGAATCTCAACAAGCTCTGAAAAACATAAGGTTATAAACGAGTATAATTCCCTACCAGAAAAAATAAAAAGCATGCAAACAAACTATTTTTAATTGAATATAACATATAGATAAAGACAACCAAATCATTTTATTATAAATAGAATACATTTACATATTAGAAAGTATAGATGATTAATGATGAGGTAATTACATCATATTGTATTAAGAGAGCAATAATTGGAATAATAAAAAATTATAAATGTTTAAAATATAAAAAAACTTTAACCACATGCTTTTGGTTGAATCAATGCGTAAAGTGAAACTGAAGAAAACCTAGTGATAAGAAATAGTAATCAGATAATCTTCAAAAAAAAAAATAGTAATCAGATAAGGTAATGCCTAGAGTAAGCAAGCATGGGTTCATTATAAAAATACACTCATGCTTCTTGCCAAACCAATGACTTTTAGAATAACATAAAAAAAGCTACTTTCCTTTTTCTACTTTTAACAATTTGGTATTCAAATTTTAGCTGAGATAACTAATTACACAATTTAAATTTATTTATATGTTCAAAATGAACATACTATTTTTGTATGAAGTATTAACTTACCTCATTGTAATACTAATAGCATTTAATAACATCTGTTATTTCGAAAACCGAAACTGGTCGATAGATCTTACCGACTATCTGGGAACACTTGGTGTTATTGTTTTTGATTGCTAGCTAATAAGCTAGATAGAGACGAGCAATCAAATTTTGGAAGATGCATAAACTTGTAAACTAAGGAAATTAAAGATTAACTAATGGTATGGGTTTTATAAATGATAAACATAATATGTTACTTAGTTTCCATGTAAAATAATGATGGAACAAATGATATTAATATTCATTAAACTCCCGGTGATTAGTATCATTGTTAAAACGTAAGATAAGTAAAACCTGTTAAAATTAGTTAAAAAAACAAAGTTATAACCATAATTCACTAGATAAGCAATCAAAACTTTTGAAAAAGTACACATATATTACCAACTAAATTATGATTAATTTTCAACTTGCCTTAGACATAACACTCTTAAGACTTTATTATTATTGAGCAAAATGTTTTTCTTTGTATTTACATTCCACTTCAGCTAAATTTAAAAAAAAATTAATCACTAAATATTATCAAATTTCATATAAGTTTCATTTAAGTTGCTTAATTTAGAAATACTAACTTTCATGATTATTAGAAAAGAAAACTTAATAATTACTAAGTGGGATATTTTTTCTATATTTTTATAAAAATATAATCAAATAAAATAAAATAAAATAAAATGTTGAAAGGTGGCGCAGTGGCAGTAATATGTTGGCCACTTTATAGCATGGGTGTGACATAAACGGCTGCAGTGTCGCACCATGCCCATTTTGCACGCACACCCACCCGAACAAAACCCACCAGGTTTTTATTCTCTACGGTCACTCCCACTGTAACCCCCTGCTCCTTCAGACCTTTTTATTTTTTCTTTTCTTTTTTCTTTTTTTTTAAATAAGTTGTATAGCGGTCCGGTTTATGGCAAACATTCCCCTCGGTTTTGTTAACACACTCTTTACCTAATCATGCCTACTTTCACCCATCATTCATTCCAATAATTTTTTTTCACTAACACCTCTGTATTTTTATAAATAGGGGTAACTTTATAAAATAGTAACTGAATTTTAAAAGTATTTTAATTAGGTAACTTAAGTTTTAAAAGTGTTACAATTAAGTTACTCAGTTTTTATATTTTATATAAATTAAAAGTTTTAATATGTTTTTAAACATGTTATGCTTTTGGTCTCAATTAGAAAATATTTTTTTTATCTCTTAATGCTGATATGGAACGTTAATGTAAATTTTAGGTACTTTTTTATATATTTTTTCATAATAACATGTTTGATCGTTTGTTGGTCCAATTTAATGATGAATCGATTTGATGAGTCGATTTGATTGTTTGATGGTCCAATTTGAGAAAAATATGTATGAGTGACTAAATTAGAACATTTTTGAAACTTGGTTACTATTTTATGGTATTTTCTCTTATAATTATTATTGTATTTAAAATGTCATGATAATTTTTTTATCGTTTAGGAAATTTGTTTCACGATTCGCTGCGGGTTTGCATTACTCAAGCAAGTATGAAAGCTAGAGGTAGTGAGGTTCAATTTGATTGCTACGATGGGGACACATTGGGAATTTAGTCGGTATCAATTCGGTTCGTTACGTTGCGTGAAAAACAAAAACGAAAAAAACATTGAAGATTTATTAGAAGACGTTTGGTTAAATTTTACTTAAATAATACGGCATACGTAAAGTTTTTTTATTATTTTTATATGGAATCTAAAATTATAGTCGTAGTGGAAGCTAATGGTGTTGAAAGTATTTGTTTTGTTTTATTTTTGTCATTTAATTGCGTTTAAACTCATGCTACCAAATCAATACGTCACGACGGGTGCAAAACAAAAGATAAAACCCGAAAAATATAGTGTGTTGGGTTAATTTGTTAGCTAAATATGTAATTAGTTTAAAAATAAACAAATAAAAAATTAGTCACATGGACCAATAAGTTAAAGTAGTATTTATCTCAACTCATAAATATTATTATTAGAATACACATGTAAGAATATCAGGTCATACATTGTTGAAGGGTAATAGTCATTAATAAATTCAAATAAGTGTTGTTATGTAAACGATAACTAGACGTCACATAAGATATGTTGTGGGAGAATAATAGTGATTATAAGGTGTGTTATAGTGGGGATGATAGATTGATAGTGATAGGTAAAATAAGTCGATAATGATTTTCATCTTGTGAACTATATGCTGTTTGTGAAGTCAACTAAAGTGTAGGACTAAAGTGTAATATAGTTAGTAAAGTTTCTAGCTGTTTTTGTCATTAATAATAGTTTGAGGGGTTAAGTGTTAGTTTGTTAAATGGTTTGTTAATTTCGGTTAACATGAGTGATTAGGGTATAAGAAGGGTTGTTGAGTTCCTGATTAGAGTTAGTTACTCAATTCACATTTCACACTTTGTAATCTTGTATAATCAGTTCATAGTGAAGATCGTATTTCGAATTCTTGTTCAATTCTTTGTTGTTTGATTCTCAACAAGTGGTATCAGAGCTCGGTTAGGGCTCGATCTTGAAGAATTGGAGAAACTGATCGGTAGCAGTTCCGCGACAATGGTGTCTACCAAGTTCGAGATTGAGAAGTTCGATGGGAAAAACGATTTCGGTCTATGGAGGGTGAAGATGAGAGCCTTTTTGGTTCATCAGGGATTGGCTGATGCTCTCAACGGAGGTGATGCGAAGGTGCCTGCGGGAGCAACCGATAAGGAGAAGAAAGAGATTACGGATAAGTGGAAGGAGATGGGAGTGAAAGCTCATAGTGCGATCATACTGAGCTTAGGAGATCGGGTGCTAAGAGAAGTCACCAAAGAAACCACGGCAGCCGGTATATGGACCAAACTTGAGTCATTATACATGACTAAAAGTTTGGCTAATCGGTTATACCTCAAGAAGAGACTGTATACATTTCAAATGAGTACAGGAAAATCGATTGAAGATCATACTGATGATTTCAACAAACTCATTTTGGATTTGGAAAACATTGAAATTGTACTGGATGAAGAAGATCAGGCAATTATCTTCTTGACCTCATTGCCTGCTCACTATGATCACTTTGTAGACACCCTGTTGTATGGCAGAGACTCTTTGTCCATGGAAGAAGTTCTTACCGCTTTGAATTCTAGAGAATTGAAGAAAAGGACTGATTCAAAAGAAGAAGAAGGTGAGGGCCTGTTCACTAGAGGAAGATCAGATTTCAGAGATTCATCTAGAAGCCAGAAACAAAGGTCTCAGTCAAGATCCAAGTCAAAGTATAGAAAAAGGTGCTATGTGTGTCAATCTGAAAAACATTTGAAGAAGGATTGTCCAAAGTGGAAACGGGCAGAAATGGCTGGTTCAAAGGGATCTAACAATTGTACTCAATCTGATACAAGTCTTGATGGTT
>BJCN01137454.1:0-14716 GCA_018326445.1 Flaveria brownii
ATTGGATACTCCTCTCAAGCTAAGGCTTATAGAGTATACAATCTCAGAACTAGAGTAGTTGAAGAATCAGCCAATGTGATCTTCAATGAGCACACACCCTGTGTGAAAGTTTCTGGTTCTGATTGGCTATTTGATCTTGATTTAGTTACCAACTATTTTAACAAATCTTATGAAGATGTTTCAGGATCAACAGGTAACACGTCAACAGAAGATCCTGATCCAAGATTTGAGCTGAGAAGACCAAGACAGAATATATCTTTAGCTCCAGTGGTAACTAACCCTGCAAATGAAGTTCCTGTCAGCACAACAATGAAAGATCATGTTGATACATCTCAAGTACCTGAAAATTCTAGCTCAGAGGTACAAGACACAGATGCAGTGGCTTCAAATGTAGGAGGCAATGGTAGTGGTGAGAGTGATGAAGAATTTCTTGATGCTGATAACCACTCCATTGATGACAACATCAATGATGTCACACCCTCATTGAATCAAGCTTCTCATTATAAGTGTGATGATGTGGTGGAAGACACTTCATTACCAGATCTTAAAATTTTCAAAATCTGTCTAAACAACTTCCTGTGATCCTTTAACTCAGGATCCACAAGTCACACCCTACCACAAACATCATTGGAGATGTTGACAATGGGGTGAGAATAAGAGGACAAACCCATGACAAAAATGTTTTTCTACACTCTTGTTTCTTGTCCCAGATAGAGCCAAAGAAATTGATGATGCTTTGAAGGATGGAAGTTGGGTTGAAGCAATAAAAGAGGAGCTGCTTCAATTCAAAAGACAAAAGGTTTAGAACCTATGTCGTCTTCCTTATATGAAGATTATCATAGGTACCAAATGGGTGTTTAGAAACAAGAAGGATGATAGAGGACTTGTCATCAAGAACAAGGCAAGACTAGTTGTTCAAGGGTACACACAAGAAGAAGGAATTGACTATACTGATGTTTTTGCTCCTGTAGCAAGACTTGAAGCTATTAGGATATTCCTGGCGTTTGTTGCATCCAAGGACTTGAAGGTTTACCAACTTGATGTCAAGTGTGCATTTTATATGGGGTGATTGATGAAGAGGTGTATGTCAAACAACCATCTAGCTTTGCAAACCCAGATCATCTTGATTATGTTTCAAGCTTGATAAAGCTCTTTATGGGTTGCACCAAGCTCCAAGAAAGTGGTATGTGACACTATCTCAATATCTCTGTCAACATGGATACAAGATGGGTACTATAGATGGAACTCTCTTCATCAAAGTAATAGGAAATGACTTAATGCTGGTTCACATATATGTAGTTGACATTATATTTGGGTCAACTAATCTAAAGCTCTACAAAGACTTTGAGAAGCTGATGAAAAATAGATTTGAAATAAGTGTCATGGGAGAACTCAATTTCTTTCTAGGAATTCAAGTGAAGCAAGTTGACAATGGAATCTTCATAAGTCAGTCAAAGTATGTACAAGACATACTCATAAGATTCAACATGACTAAATGTAAGGTGGCAAAGACACCTATAGCCAGAAACAACTCCCTTGGACCTGATCTTGAGGGGGAGTATGTAGATGAACATCTTTACTGGGCAATGATTGGGTCTTTTATCTATCTTATAGCCAACATGCCTGATATTATGTTTGTAACATGTATATGTGCAAGATATCAAGCCAACCCAAAGATGTCACACCTGGTTGCTGTCAAAAGAATTCTTAGATATCTCAAAGTGGCTCCTAAGCTAGGCCTTTGGTATCAAAAAAACTCTGACTTCAATTTGTATGCTTATACATATAGTGACTATGGTCGCTGTAGTATGACTGCAAAGTCCACATCTAGGGGATGTCAGTTCCTTAGTGGAAGGATAGTCTTATAGCAATGTAAGAAACAATCTTGTGTATCTGCATCAACTGCTAAGGCTGAAAACATTGTTGCTACAAGCTCCTGTGCTCAAGTACTTTGGATTCAAAATCAGATGCTGGACTATGGGTACAACTTCAAAGAGACTTCTATCCATATAGACAACAATAGTACTATCTCTATCATAAAAACTCTTGTACAACACTCAAGGACAAAGCACATCAATATCAGGTATCATCTAATTAGAGATAATCATGAAAAGGGATTGATAAAACTAATCAAGGTTGATACAAATGAACAATATGCTGATCTGTTCATAAAAGCTTTTGATGAATAGAGATTTAAATATCTTATATCAGCTATTGGGATGATTAACCTTGAATAGATTTCTTAAAACATAATCTATATTATTTCTAAAAGGAAGTGTGTGTCCTAAGTTGACAAAATTAATCACATACATAAGCCCAATTTATCTTGGAAGAAATTTAAAAAAGATAAAAAAATGATATTCCTTAGTATTTTGAAAATTACCAAGTGTATTTCCTTTCGGAAGATCTTAACATTGCCTTCGGAAGAAATTTAAGTCTTCAAAACACATAACTACTTAAAGGAGATTTACCTTTGGAAGAAATTTCATATTTCTTCCAAAGCCAAAATATGCTTCTAAGTACTTATGTGTATTTCAAGAACAATTTACTTCCGAAAGCAATTTCTTCTGACACTAAATACTCTTTAAAAGAGAATTTGCCTAAGTAAATTTTCTTCCACGGATATTTTTCACTAAGTTTAGGAATATCTTACAAAGTCAAATTTTGACTTTGAAAGATTTTCTCAAATCTTCCAAAGACAAATTACATTCGGAAGAAATCTCAACTTTCAAGAAAACTACCTTTTGGGCACTTTTTCAGAGGTGGGACTGACATTCAGACTTCAAAGTTTATCCTTTTGCATTAACTTTGTCTCAAGTCCATTTCATATAAATATAGCCAACGATTCTCCCCTCTCATATAAATATAGCCAACGATTCTCCCCTTTTTCACTATCTTCTTCATCTGCATTCTCTCTAAACCTAAAATCCCACTCACCGCCTTTGTTCGTATCTTTCTTCACTTCAAAGCTACCATAAATAAATGGCCAACCTTAACCGCAGAAACCAACTAGATTTCTCAATGCATCTTCACAGGTAACACAGCCAAGTTGCTCTGTTAAACTCTGAGAAAGATGCAAGTTTCTTAGAGGTTTGTCGCTTTCTTTCACTCTCAAACTACTTCACCTCCCTTACCATTAATCCTCCACTTCAAGAGGATCATATTTTGGATTTTGGGAGGACCTTCCAAGAGGTCACCATGGATGGGGAGAAGGCACTATCTTCCACAGTTAAGGGGAGGACATTGTTCATCACTCCAGCCTTCATTAACTCACACTTATAGCTGGATGATGAAGAATATGAAGTGTCATTTCCAAAATCTGTTGTAAATCATTCTTTTGAATAGATAGGCTATGAAAGGGACTTCTCAGTTAGAACCTTCAAGAAAGGGAAGGTTTCCTCTCAATGGACGTACCTCCTACATGTTGTTATTCATAGTTTGTCTTACAAACAGAGAGGATAGGACCAAATTCAAGAGGCTCTCCTTCATAGTTCATGGAATGATTCATGGGGTCAAGTTCAAGCATTCACAATTTGTATATACTAATTTGCTTGTAAACTTGGACTCCTTAGAGTATTACATGTTTCCTAGATATGTCCATCACATTCTCAATTGTGAACTAGGCTCATAGTTGAGGGGAACAAGTAATATTCTTAAAATAGAACAGATAAAGTCCGACATCTTCAAAATAATGAGAAAGCCTATTGTGGGCTTCTCAGGGGTAGAAACGGCCCTAGTCCCAAAAATGTTAGAGCTCATTGCTCAAGGTGACAACCTAGCATCACCAGCTAGTGTTAAACCCACACCTTCCGCTTCAACAACACCCACACAGCCACAAACAACCCTCGCCTACAAAAAAAAGATCCAAACAAACCCCTACACAGGTTATTCAATCTATGCAGGTCCCCATATCACCACCCACACAAGAAGAAGTGGACAATGGAGCTCACACTTCTCCTGAGGAACAAACGACTCCCATCTCACAAATGATCAGTCATGAGGTTCCTCATTCTTAGGATGACAAGCTCATCACCCAAGAAGCCTTAAGCCTTCACTTAGAGTCTCAACACTCTAGTGAACAACCTTCAGGGGAAAGTTACCATCCCCAGCCTCTATATCTAAACTAGCCAATTCCCAGCCTTAACTTCTATGATGATGAGGATATGGCACTTAGTGTGTATCAAGAATATCTATTCTCTTTCCTTGCTCAGATGAGTACTCCTATGTCACCCATATCTAGCCCACATCATCCACCCACAACTGAGGTGGATCTTCCTGAACCTGTTCAGGAGATCCATATGGAAGAGATTCTCACTTCTAAGACCTTAACCATGGCAACCTAGCCCATTAACACTTCAACTGAAGCTGTTAGTGAGCAATGGAAAACCAGCAGCCAAAAAAATAAGCTAGTGATAAGAAAGAAGACATAGGTCAAATTATCTCATCCCGTAGTGATTTTTCTACTGAAGATGAGGGGAATCTTAGACTAAATGTGCAAAAACTTTCCAAATCATGCACTTATTTAGTCTATAAGGTTAGTCACTTGGAATCTCAAGTGACTACCTTGTAAAGAAGGGTCAATGATCAACAACTTAAGATTTCTGATCTCAAGGAACAACTAGTTAGGAGACCCTTCAGAAGGATTCAACCAGGAACACAAGAACCTAAGGATGCAATTGACTTAACCTCCCGCTCACCTATGCAAGTGGGTGATGCTACCAAAAAGGGGGAGGAAGTTGTTACAATCACAAAACCTGGAAGTCATTCTCAGAGTATGGACATTGAGGACTCACCAACCTCACTTGCAATTGCACAGACTCAGCAACCTCCTCAAATTCATATTGACGTAGACTCGCTAATCCGGAGTTTAGTTGAGGAGGGTATACCAAGGGCAATGCCATGCCCACCTTTTGGAACTGCAAATGAAATATATGGGTGGAGGTATGATGTTGAATGAAGAGCCCTCATACTACATAGATTTCAAGGATAATAAGAGTTCTTTAATTTTCAGAACTTGAACTACTATGACAGCCTTTCCCTAGTCAATATGCCACTTGCCAACCCAAGTCAAAAAAGGCAAGCTGACATACTGGCTGAGAGAATTCATGATAGGATCATGAAGGAACTAAGATATAGAAGAAGACAATTGCAAGCAGGCAATGTCATTGGTCAACTGGATGTTGAGGTGGACCCTAAGATTAGCTTCAAAGGGGAATCCTTGACTAAAGGCCCAGTGACTGAACTTGTGAGCATTGTCATAGATTCAAGCACTCCAACGACATCTTGTACCCTCAATAAGACACCAATTGGTGAAGGTGTTTCACAACCTCTCTCTACCCAGAGCCTGACTGTTGAATCAGGCAATGAAGGCTAAAGCACTCTCCACCCCGAGTCACCATGGCCTGTGAGTGACAGAAGGAAAAAGAAACTGACTTCTGAGGAGATTGAGGAGGAGAAAAGAGAGAGGAAAAGGAAGCTAAGGGGAGAGAGTTTAGTTGGTTCCTCAGGCTTTATAGAAGCTGCAATCAGGACAGCCCCTAAGCCAAACACTCAAAATGATGAGTTGAGGGCTGCTAGACTGAACTATCTGGGAACCAGAAACTACAACATTGATGAACTCATCTCTCTTCCCTTAGAACAGTTAAATGAGTTGGCAGACTTAAAGCTGGCCAAAGAGAGAGGAGGCAGAGGATGTAGAGCTACTCCTTAGAGTCAAAGAACAAAGAAGACAAAAAAGACTATATAAGAATGCTCCTTCTCTCTTCCCAGTTCATGTAAGTCCTGAAAGAGAGATTATGGCAGCTGAACCACCTTAGGTAGACAGAGAAGTTGATAGACAAAACATGATCAACTACTTGAGTGCCACAAGTCTCTACCAGGCATCTGCACTTCTTCCCCTATCTTTTGAATACCTTGAATTTGAGTATCTTAAGAAGCTTGAACTACAATTCTTAAATGAACAAAAAGATGCTAAGAGAAAAATAAAGGAAAAAGCTGTAAAGTCGAGGATCATCATCCAAAAGAGTCAAAAGAAGTCTGCTGATAGACAAAGGATGATGAGCTTCTTAAAGCTATATGGATTCTCCAGAAGGAGACTTTGTCCAATGTCTCTATCCACTATGGATAATCATATTAGGGTGATCAAGCGGAAGATTAAAAAGGGAGAGATTGTGGACTTGCATTCTCCACCAACCCAAGTTATTCCTGAGATTGAGATTAAGGTTGAACCACAGACAACATAACCTGGACCTTCAACTGCTTCATAGCCAACTTCATCTTCTGATCCATAGCAGGGTTCTACTCTCTTTTCTCTGAACCTGTGAGAGAGAGGACCCAACAGAGATAGGCACAACTAAACACCATAGTACTCAAGACCAGCCCTCTTAGTTAAACACTCCAAAGAGGAAGAAAAGGATGGCTGCAAAGAAAGTAAACAAGAAGAAAAATGCATCCACTTCAAAACCTCTGGATGAGTCAGAACATCTTGAGGAGGTGCAACAAGAAGCTGATCAACCAACTCCTACCATAGTATAGCCTCTTGCATCTGGAAGACCCATCCTGTCATGGACTTTTGCTGCTAATCCAGACAGATGACATGTCATCAAAGATCAAGGTTGTCAAGATGTCTACTTCTGGTAAGACATACTTGATCTACCTCTGAATGATCTCCATCCCATGAGAAGATATTATAAAAGTCTAAGGGGTCCTGACCAAGTGATGAAACAAGGAATGACCATGATCCTAATAAGGATAACCAATTGATATTTGGTTAAATCATCCTGTCATTAACCATGCACCTTTACATCCACAAAATAATATAATTGTTTCAAATAAATCAAGTTAAACAACAAGCGTTTGTAGTCCAACAGTTAGGATAATTGCCTTCTAAGCAATCGATTAAAGATCAACCTTCTCAATTTTGGTAGCATCAGCCTAGGGGAGTTTGTAAGGTTTATATAGAGGCTGATGCAACCAGAGCAACCAAATGGCTTCCTGCATGCATGCACCAAAGTACTAAGTAAAATTGCTACGGAAGTATTATACTTTGCATGAGAATTATGCTAAGTATAAAATCTTCTGAAGCTAAAAGTTCCTGTGGAAGCTTTATACTCAGCACAAGAAATATTCTAAGTATAAAGACTTCCAAAGCCAAAGATCAAATCTTCCGAAGCCAAAGATGAAGTCTGCCGAAGATTCAAAGACAAAGTCTTCTGAAGCTTAATAAAGTGAAGACTGATTTCTTCCAAAGACTTACAAGAACATGCTTTTCTTGATGTACTTTTACAAAATCTAACCAACTTTCCGCTGCAACTCTGAAGACTCACCAACTTATATAAGTTGGTGAAAGGGTCCATGCTTTTGTAACTGTACATTAAGGTCTTTGCCTGTAACTTTCTACTTTATGTACTTTTATCCTTTTTGTATAATATTAGGATGTGAGTTATGTTATGTCATAGTCACTAGTTAAAAGGCAATCTGCCTTTTAACTCTACATTGATTTTGTTATCGTTTAATGTTCCAACCGGCTTTCAAAGTATGGTCGGTTGTAGGGTGTAGTATAAAGTATCTTAATGTCTTGTAACTTATTTCTTATGCATTGTAACTCTTGTAAGAGAATTTGAGATTAATATACATCATCCTTAAAAACCTTAAATATATTGTCTTATATTCTCTCTTTAATTGTGTTCTTTGCATCCTAATTATAAAAATCACGGTTCCCTATTTGATCTATTAAGTGCTCTAACTCTCTTCTCATTGTGAGACTGATTATATTGACCATCCCTTAACTGCTCCTGCATTCTCGTTTAATTATATGTTTAGTTATTATAGTTGTTATTATTATTATTATTATTATAGTTATTATTATTATTATAGTTATTATTATTGTAATAGTTATTATTATTTTTGTTGTAGTTATTATTATAATTATTATTATTATTATTATTATTATTATTATTATTATTGTTATTATTATTATTATTATTATTATCATTATTATTATTAGGCGTTAGGGTTATTAATGGGGAAGGTATTGGGTAGCCAACTAGTAAAGGTTGTACCAAATAGTTGATATAGAATAAAAGAAGTGCTGAATAATACCAACAAATAAAAAAAGAATAACAAATTATCCTCCTTAGTTGCTATTTAAGAATCTAGCTTAAATAATATTATTTTGTGTACAGGATAATACATGATAGCAGTGAACCTGAGTAGACATATCACCGATCCGATTAGTTAAGGTTAGTTCCTTTGAACTGTTTTCTAAAACGGGATGTGACGTTCTGATAACTGGTAATAATTGAAGAATTGACTATCAATAGCATATGTGATATGTGTCAATGCTTGATAGGATGCTTGAGGGCTGCTTGTATAATTCTACTTTAACTAGTGGAGTTTGTATACATAGCCTGGTTATGTGAATTTATACCGTGCTTACTCTGTTCCTATCTGTTTGCCATGGTTATATCCGCTTGATGCAATAGTCAATATTAATGTGTTTTGAATTTTGAAGAATACTATGTTTATGAACTCACAAGCTTTATGCTTAGTCCCAAATATTTTTATTTTATGGACCCACATCCTAGGTGCCAGGTGATTTCAGGAATAAGAGATTTTTGATTAAGCTTATGAGAAGATAAAGTTCTAGAGTGCTGCTAAAGATTTGGATATCTAGTGTAGTTAAAATAATGTAACATTTGGTGTAATATGATAGATGTATCATACACTATAATGTTTAATTATAGTTTGACTTCCGCTATGTATTTTTTGATTACTATATGTTCTGTATATCCGATAAGTAACGCTCCCTAGGGTGTGCCCTGGGAGGCGGGCGTTACACCTAAGCTAGGTCTTTGGTATCCAATGAATTCTGACTTTAATATGTATGCCTATACAGCTAGTGATTATGGTGGATGCAATATGACTGTAAAGTCCACATCTGAGGGATGTCAATTTCTTAGTGGAAGGATAGTCTCATGGAAATGCAAGAAACAATCATGTGTATCTGCATCAACTGCTGAAGCTGAATACATTGCTGTTGCAAGCTACTATGCTCAAGTGCTTTGGATTCAGAATCAAATTATGGACTATGAATATAACTTTAAAGAGACTTCCATCCACATAAACAACAACAGTGCTATCTCTATCATAAAGAATCATATGTAGCACTCAAGGATAAAACACGTCAACATCAGGTATCATCTAATTAGAGATAATTATAAAAAAGGATTGATAAAACTAGTCAAGGTTAACATAAATGAACAATATGCTGATCTGTTCACAAAGGCTTTTGATGAAAAGAGATTTAAATATCTTGTTTTAGTTATTACGATGATTAACCTTGAGTAAATTTTCTTAAAACTTAATCAATATTGTTTCTAAAAGGAATTATGTGTCCTAAGTTGTCTAGACAATCATCTCCATATGCCCAGTTTATCTTGGGAGAAAATCTTTTTAAATGATACTCCTTAGAGTTTTGAAATTCACAAAAATATATATTCTTTTGGAAGACATTAACATTGCCTTCGGAAGAATTTTAAGTCTTCAAATCAGATAACTATTTATAAGAAATTTACCTTCGGAAGAAATGTTGATATTTCTTCCGAAGCCAAAATATGCTTCTAAGTACTTATATGAATTTGAAGAACAAATTTCTTCCAAAAGCAATTATGTCTCGAAAGATTTATTCTCCTTAAGAATAAAACTTCCAAGCTTTAATATCTTCTGAAACCAAATATTCTTCCGAAGAGAAAATAATTCATGTATTTTTTCTTCCGATGCAAATTTTCACAAAGCTAAGGAATATCTTCCAAACTCAAAATTTGGCTTCGGAAAATTTTCACAAAGCTTCTGAAGATAAATTATCTTCGAAAGAGTTTCAACTTCCAAGAAACTACCTTTTTGGGCACTTTTATCAGAGGTGGGACTGACATTCGGACTCCAAAGTTTATTCTTTAGCACTAACTTTGTATCAAGTCTATTTTATATAAATATACCCAATGGTTCCCCCCTCTTCACTATCTTCTTCATCTGCAAATTCTCTAAATCTAAATTCCCACTCCCCCCTTTGTTCTTACCTTCCTTCACCATAAAGTTTCCTCAAATGGGCAACCTTGAATGCTGTAAACCACTCCTTTGAGCAGATGGGCTATAAAGGTGACTTCTCAATCAGAACCTTCAAGAAAAGGAAGGTTTCCTCTTAGTGGAAGTACCTCCACCATGTTATTATCCACAGCTTGTCTAACAAGCATAGAGGTTAGGACCAAATTCCAGAAGACTTCTCTTTCATAGTCCGTAGGATAGTTCATGGGGTCAAGTTCAGGTATTCATAGTTTTTATATACTAATTTACTTGCAAACTTGGACTCCTTAGAATATTATATGTTCCCTAGATATGTCCAACATATTCTCAACTATGAACTGGCTCACAGTTGAGGAGAACAGGTAATATTCTAAAATCGGGACAGATGAAGCTCGGCATCTTCAAGACTATAAGAAAGCCAACTGTTGGCTTCTAAGGGGTAGACAACCCTAGTCCTAAAAATGTTAAAGCTCATTGCTCAAGGTGACAACCTAGCAGCACCAGGTAGTGTTGAACCCACACCTTCCGCTTCAAGACCACCCACGCAGCCTCAAATAACCCTCACCTACCAAAGAAAATCCAAACGAACCCATGCACAGGTTATTCAACCTATGCAGGCCCCCATATCACCACCCATATAGGAGGAAGTGGACACTAGAGCTCCCACTTCTCCTGAGGAGCAACCAACTCCCATCTCATAAATGATCAGTCATGAGGTTCCTCATGCTTAGGCTAATAAGCTCATCATCCAAGAAGCCTTAAGCCTTCACTCAGAGTCTCAACACTCTAGTGAACAACCTTCAGGGGAAAGTTACCATCCCCAGCCTCTATATCTAAACTAGTAAATTCCTAGCCTTGACTTATATGATGATGAGGATATGGCACTCAGTGCATATCAAGAATCTCTCTTCTCTTTCCCTTCTCAAAGTGAGATAAGTACTCCTATGTCACCCATATCTAGCCCACATCATCCACCTCATACTGAGGTGGATCTTCCTGAACTTGTTCAGATAATCCATATGGAAGAGGCTCTCACTTCTGCAAGTGATTACATCATTTAGACCTCAACCATGGCAACCATCCCATTGACACTTCAACTGAAGCTATCAGTGAGCAGGGGAAATCCAGCAGCCAAGAACAATAAGTTGGTGATGAGGAAGAGACTTAGGTCCAATTATCTCATCCCCAAGTGATTCTTCTACTGAAGATAAGGGGAATCTTAGACTAAAGTTTCTAAAACTGACAAAAACATGCACATATTTAGTCTCCAAGGTCAGTCACTTAGAATCTCAAGTGACTACCTTGCACAGAAGGGTCAATGATTAGCAACTTAAGATCTCTGATCTCAGGGAACAACTAGCTAGGAGATCCTTTAGAAGGACTCAACCAGGAACACAAAAACCTAAGGATGTGATAGACTTAACCTCCAACTCACTTATGCAAGTGGGTGATGCTACCAAAAAGGAGGGAAGATATCACAATCACAGAACCTGAGAGTTCTTCTCAGAATATGGACACTGAGGAATCACCAACCTTACTTGCAATTGTCCACACTCAGCAACCTCCTCAAGTTCATATTTATATGGACTCTCTCATACAAAGTCTGTTTGAGGAGGGAATACCTAGGGCAATGTCAATCTCACCTTATGGAGCTGTAAAGGAATAATAGGGTGGAGGTATGATACAAATAGAAGAGCCATAATACTGCATAGGTTTCAAAGGCAGCAAGAGATCTTTAACTTTAAGACCTTGAATTACTATGACAGTCTCTCTTTAGTCAATATGCTACTTGTCAACCAAACTTAACATAGGCAGGCTGGCATATTGGCTGAGAGAATTCAAGATAGTATTGTTGAAGAGTTAAGGTATAAAAGAAGGCAAATTCAAATAGGCAATGTTATTGGCCAACTAGATGTTGAGGTGGAATCCAATATTAGCTTCAAAGGGGAAACCTTGACTGAAGGCCCAGTGACAGAATCGATGAACACTGTCATAGAAACACCTACTTTAACATCCTTTACCCTCAGTATGGCACCAATTGGTGAAGGTGCTTCACAACCTCTCTCTGGCCAGAGCTTGACTGCTGAACCAAGCAATGAAGGCCAAAGCTCTCTCCACCCTAAGTCACCAAGGCCTGTGAGAGACAAAGGGAAGAGGAAAATGACATCTGAGGAGATTAAGGATGAGGAAAGAGAGAGGAAGAGGAAGCTAAAAGGAAAGAGTTCAACTAGTTCCTAAGGCTTCATGGAAGTTGCACTCAGGACAGCCTCGAGGCCAAACACTCAAGGTGATGAGTTGAGGGCTGTCAGATTAAACTATTTGGGAACCAGGAACTATAACATTGATGAACTCATCTCTTTTCCCTTAGAAGAGTTAAATGAACTGGCAGACTTAGCTGATAAAGGAGAAGAAGGAGGCAGAGGATGTAGAATTGTTCCTCAGAGTTAAAGAAGAAAGAAGGCAAAAGAGGCTATACAAACATGCTCCTACTCTCTCCCCAGTTCATGAAATCCCTGAGAGAGAGGTCGTGGTAACTGAACAACCTCAGGTAGACAAGGAGGCTGACAGACAAAACATGATCAACTACCCAAGTGTCACATGCCTTGATGCGTGTGAAAAATATATATTTTTTGATAAAGGTTTTTCGCACAGATTCGGTTTTAATTGGTTATTGCTAATACTAAACTACACACACACAAAAGGCAAGTGTGCATGTCGTGAGGTAGTATAGTGATGGTAAGAACCGAGTATCAATCCGTGGACACACCTAGCCTAATCAACAACCTTAATGATTTGACTACCAGATTTGGTTTTTGTTTGGGAAAATGATAAGTTTCATTGATGTAATTAAGGTTTTTAAGGTTTTAGAAATGATAATGAAAATAAAGTAAAATAAAGTTAAAACTTTTGGATTTAAAACCAGCGGATACATGCTATCGTCCTGATTAGATTACACTTATGTAATTGTGATAAATTTGTGATGTGATTAAAGATATTGATTAAAGTAACTGTGTTAATTTTTATAAATATGAGCTGGCGCGACTTCTCATATCTCCGCTCCGTAGTGACTAGGATCACGTCAGGTTGAGATGTACTGCTTAGGTCAAAGCGCTAGTATGTAGGTAAATCTTTTATGACCTTTTCGATATATGATTTCTGAAAACATAACTTAACATTAAGAAGAGAGTTGATCAAGTTTCTTTTAACATACCATTAATATTAGAAAACCATAACAATTACTGAAGATTTCTCAAACTAATAAAAGGGAACCCGTAAATGATTATAAAGTTAAGGTGATATGATTTCTAATAACCATCCCTAGTTAATTAGCCATAGATTTATTATGAAAACCGGTTTCACAAATAAAAGTTGACCATACTTTTTTCAACAATGTATGACATTCATAATT
The DNA here is from genome assembly GCA_018326445.1 of Flaveria brownii. NCBI lineage: Eukaryota > Viridiplantae > Streptophyta > Magnoliopsida > Asterales > Asteraceae > Flaveria > Flaveria brownii. The sequence goes on from BJCN01137454.1 coordinate 13,490, forward strand.
ACAAATCACAAGTTTATAACTTCTCGTTCCAATATAAGTGTTACCCATCGAAATTTCCAATATAGGTGTTACCCATCGAAAGTTTTCCCAAGACCACCATAACATTAACACAATATAAATCACACCATTAGTTCATCACAAATTATATAAGTTTCATCCAATTAGGATGATAATAAGAGTTTTGCTCATAATGAGCTTGAACATAACAATAAATAACATAGAATATAGATATGGATTCATTGGTGAAATGGAACAATCAAACCAATGATCCAAAATGGATGATGTTTAGACAATCCCGAGCTTCTTCCAAGTCTTGTATGCACCTCCCGAGCCTCTAAATGATCTTCAAGTCTTGATTCTTAAGAGAATTCTGAAGAGTAACTCTCCCACCAAAAGCTTTCCAAAATAGTGAACTTGGACCTCTACTTATAGGCTTTCTAGAGTGTTTAAGCATGGCCCTGTGCCCAAAAGGCACGACCCCATGCCCAAAAGGCACGGCCCAGTGTTAGTACAATGCTTACGAAAGTTGGTCAGCTCGTACGTGTAGAGGGTGTCGGGCATGACCCCTTGACAAATGGGGCACGACCTCTTGATTGGGGTGGGGCACGGCCCCGTGTTTGCTTTTAGGGGATAGTACTTTTTGTCCTGTCAGATGTCCAAACACAGGGGTGGCTAAATTTAGCACGGGGGTGTGTTTCAGGCAAGACATGGGGGCGTGCTTAATGAGGCACTGCCCCATGCTTGGATTTTAAAGCTCAAATTTCTTAAATTTCTTGTTAAATATGCTTCTTTTGTCAATCTTGCCCTTTTCAACACCTGAAAACATAATTTTATGATTTTAAGTTCATAATCATTATTTTAAGGAAGATATTAAGGAAAAATTGATGTGCTTTTGATAGGGTTTGTATGTTTAATTTAGAGCACATCAAATATCTCCACACTTGAACTTTGCTTGTCCTCAAGCAAAATTCACTTAAAATGACAATTCCACCAAAAACCAAATAAATCAAATGATAAATATGGCTTTTGGGAAATATGCAAGTAAAAATTATTTCATCCAAATATAAACATTTTAAGCATGTAATAGAATGATATTCTAGCAAGCAATGGATTAGTTAGTAAAGATTATTATCATGTAAAAATTCACACTTCTCACAAGATGCACTCATAATCGGCTAAATATATGGAGTCATAATTAGGGTTAAGTATGACTAATACGCTCAATTG
>BJCN01137549.1:0-10880 GCA_018326445.1 Flaveria brownii
CCACTACCATTTTATATTTATTAAATGGTTTTCGTCTGAGCCCATTCGTATTACTTGACTCGCTAAAAAAATTTTCCGGGTGTTACAAGTACAAAAGCGCGTAAACAGTGCTTATGATTCTGAACAGTGCTCATGCGCCTAAGCCCATGTGCACAAACACTGCTCATGCGCCTAAATACTTGGTGAAAATTTTAACCTCATGCGCACAAACAATGCTCATGCGCCTAAATTCTTGGTGTTATTTTCAGACTCATGCGCACAAACAGTGCTCATACGCCTAAAAATTCACACTTAGTAAAAATAGAACACTTTGTGTTTTACAGTCATTCCTTCACCTCAAATCCCCTGAACTTCACTCTCCACACTCGATTACCCTCATTCCACATAAATCGATTGTTTGTGTTTTATGTTTGTGTTTGATAGTTTGTTTATAGATTACAAACGTAAGTTCATGATTAAATCTATACAAATTTCATGATTATGATTCAAATTTGAATGGGCCTTTCATCGCTATCCGGGCGTATGAACCCTAAGTTGACTAATAATCTGAATTTTGCAAATGAAATGAGATTTAAGCATAGAAATTGAAGAGAGATTGTTGATTTAATCTTGATTACGAGTCTATGAATACATTTAAAACTTAGTTTCATTAACTTTGATTTTGATGATGATAATCCACAGTCAAAGTAATAAAGATCAACAGTCAAGCCTTTGAATTTTTAATAAAAAATAAAAAACTCATAAAAAATCAATTTCTAAAATGTTTTTGATAAAATTTAATGAATTAATTTATTTTAAATCAAATATATACTAACTTGAGTATATTGTGTGCTTGAACACGATAAAGAAATACTTTAAAAAGTTCAAAGTAGAAGTTAGATTAAAAACAATTTTTAAAACATAATAATTTGTTAAATTTCAATCAAATTTTATTGAGTTTAAAGTGTTCAAATCAAATTAACTAAATTTCTTGTTTCTTTTATGAAGATTGATGAATTAAAGTTTGAGCCTAAGCACAACGTAGCAGCATTTCTAAATGAAGATGTGGATGATACTGTTGGATATGAAGAAATGATTAGATTTTTGCTAAGGACAAAGTATGTATATGCCATGTGTTACCAGCCTGTCATCTATGCTAGACTAATTAAGAGGTTTTGGAACACAACATCAGTTGAATTCAATGATGAACGAAGGAAAGTATTGAGAGGCTTTATAACTAATGATAGAATGGTTGTAGTGTCAGAAGATTCTATTAGAGATGCTATAAGATTGGGGCAAAATGACCCATAAGACTTATCAGAACTGACATTTAATGAATGTGGAGAAACATTCATGGGAATGGGTCATCCTGATCACTTTCCCAAGAAACGGTTCTTTAGAGCCAGAGTCTGCAACCATTGGAAGTTGTTGTGTTACATATTCCAACAATGCATGTCTAAGAGGAGTGCTGGATGGAATTCTTTTCCTGTAGACATTGCATCTCCTATAGTAGCTCTTGCAACTAATAGAAGATTTAACATGGCCAAATGGATCTTAAATGAGTTTATCTTTAATTTGGAGAAAGGTATCAGGAATAAATACCGGATGTATCCAAGATTTTTGCAAATGATTATTTATGAAGAACACCAAGATTTTCATGTCTATGGAGTTGGTGGAGAAGTCTTAATCCTTGAGCATATAACTGAAATATCATACAAAAGATTGGCTATGGTTACAGGTGCTGAAAATGTACCTATGTTTGAGTATATGAGGAATGTTGCTCAAGATGAAGTACACATCAATATAGAACATTTCCATTTGATTGATGGTAAACCAATTGATCCAGCTGATCTCATTGAAGAAGTTCCTCAAGAGCCTTCTGATAATGATAAAGATAAAGGTAATGATGATGAGGATGATGATGAAACTGATGATACTAAAAGTTCTACTGATGATGATGGAGATGATGGTGATGGTGGTGTAGCTAAGAATGTTGATATGAATCAATTGATGATGAGAATGTTCATGAAGTTAATGAAGAAACATAGGATGGTGGTGATATGAATGTGAATGTTAATGAAAACCTTGATCAACAACAAGATTTTAGCATAGATTAATTTGATGCAATGATGTCTGAGCCTATATTTCAAAGCTCAACACCTTTTATAGCATCTCTTGTGCATATATTTCAAGAAGCTTATGTAACTGAAGAAACTTATGTACAAATAGCACAACATGTGTCTGTACAAACTTAAGATGTTCAAGATGTTGATTTGATTAATGCTCTGAAAGAAGCTAATAAAGCACAGGAAGTGATTATTAAGAAGGATGAATAAATTGCTGAGCTTGTGAAATCCAAAGAAGAAAATACGAAAACTTTTGAAGTTATGATGAGAGACTATGACTTGATGGAAGAAAAGTTTAATAAGTTAAAGGAAGAAAATGATCTGTTCAAAGAAGAATTAAAAAAGATGAAAGAAAAACAAAAGTCTAAATCTCCAGAAGTTGTAATTAATTCTGAAGTAAACTCAATTGATGTAGAAGAGATATCAGCAGATAAAGGGAAAAGGAAATTAGATGATATAGATGTTTCCGTCTTACCTGAATCATCATTCAAAGTTCAAAAGACTGTTGCTAGTTAAGTAGAAGAAGATTGTTGCTACTCAAAATATACCTATGTTTGAGTATATGAGGAATGTTGCTCAAGATGAAGTACACATCAATATTGATCATTTCCATTTGATTGATGGTGAACCAGTTGATCCAGATGATCTCATTGAAGAAGTTCCTCAAGAGCCTTCTAATAATGATGAAGATGAAGGTAATGATGATGAAACTGATGATACTGAAAGTTCTAGTGATGATGATGGAGATGATGGTAATGGTGGTGTAGCTGAGATTGTTGATGATGAATCAATTGATGATAAGCATGTTCATGAAGTTAATGAAGAAACACAGGATAGTGGTGATATGGATGTGAATGTTAATGAAAATCTTGATCAACAACAAGATTTTGGCATAGATTACATTGATGCAATGATGTCTAAGCCTATATTACAAAGCTCAACACCTATTGTAGCATCTCCTGTGCATATATTTCAAGAAGCTTCTGTAGCTGACGAAACTTATGTACAAACAACACAATATGTGTCTGTACAAACTGAAGTTGTTCAAGATGTTGATTTGATTAATGCTCTGAAAGAAGCTAATTAAGCATAGGAAGTGATCATTGAGAATTTAAAAGAAGAAAATTATAATTTGAAAGAAGTGATTATCAAGAAGGATGAATAAATTATTGAGCTTGTGAAATCCAAAGAAGAAAATGTGAAAACTTTTGAAGTTATGATGAGAGACTATGACTTGATGGAAGAAAAGTTTAATAAGTTGAAGGAAGAAAATGATCTGTTGAAAGAAGAATTAGAAAAGATGAAAGAAAAACAAAAGTCTGAATCTCTAGAAGTTGTAATTATTTCTGAAGTAAACCCAATCGATATAGAAGAGATATCAGCAGTTGATAAAGGGAAAAGGAAATTAGATGATATAGATGTTTCGGTCTTACCTGAATCATCATTCAAAGCTCAAAAGACTGTTGCTAGTCAAGTAGAAGAAGACTGTTGCTACTCAAAATGTACCTATGTTTGAGTATATGAGGAATGTTGCTCAAGATGAAGTACACATCAATATTAATCATATCCATTTGATTGATGGTGAACCAGTTGATCCAGCTGATCTCATTGAAGAAGGTCCTCAAGAGCCTTCTGATAATGATAAATATGAAGGTAATGATGATGAAACTGATGATACTGAAAGTTCTAGTGATGATGATGGAGATGATGGTGATGGTGGTGTAGCTGAGATTATTAATGATGAATCAATTGATGATGAGCATGTTCATGAAGTTAATAAAGAAACACAGGATAGTGGTGATATGGATGTGAATGTTAATGAAAATCTTGATCAACGACAAGATTTTGGCATAGATTACATTGATGAAATGATATCTAAGCCTATATTTAAAAGCTCAACACCTATTGTAGCATCTCCTGTGCATATATTTCAAAAAGCTTCTATAACTGAAGAAACTTATGTACAAACATCACAACATGTGTCTATACAAACTGAAGATGTTCAAGATGTTGATTTGATTAATACTCTAAAAGAAGCAAATAAAGCACAGGAAGTGATCATTGAGAATTTAAAAGAAGAAAATGATGATTTGAAAGAAGTGATTATTAAGAAGGATGAATAAATTGCTGAGCTGGTGAAATCCAAAGAAGAAAATGTGAAAACTTTTGAAGTTATGATGAGAGACTATGACTTGATAGAAGAAAAGTTTAATAAGTTGAAGGAAGAAAATGATTTGTTGAAAGAAGAGTTAGAAAAGATGAAGAAAAACAGAAGTCTGAATCTCTAGAAGTTGTAATTATTTCTGAAGTAAACCTGATTGATGTAGAAGAGATATCAATAGTTGATAAAGGGAAAAGGAAATTAGATGATATAGATGTTCAGTCTTACCTGAATCATCATTCAAAGTTTCAAAGACTGTTGCTAGTCAAGTAGAAGAAGAACAAATGTTCATGATAAAATTGGAGCTCTTAAAGGTATAGAAGATGAATTTGACGATGATTGGAATAATAAGGTGCTTGAAGATAAGGATATAGTTGAAGCTAACTTTGAGCCAAATTTTTCACCAATGGAGACAACACAAGATGATGTACCTGTTGACTTTGAAGATAGGTATAATTTCTTGGTGAAAATGAAGTATAACAGAGTATTTCTTGATGGTCTGACTGTCTCCCTGATCAATGAAGAATATGAAAAGTGCATAACTGTTGAGTCTATTGCACTTGTTGATCCAAATAAGATAGTGGTTGAACATGGAGAATGGAATCCTTTGCAAGAAAGTAGTAATATTGAGGAACTTCCATCTTCTGAATTACACCATCCAGATCCTAAAGACATAAGTATTTTTTCTTTAAGATCATGGTTACAAGCACATAACTATCCAAGAAAGAATCTTAACAGGTTGCAATCAGAATCATTAAGAAATTTGGTGAGGAGTTTCCAAGAAATGGAAAAACAAACAAACAAGATGATTGTGCTTGATATGGATAATCCTTAATACTTAGAGATTACAAAGAGGACGAAGATGTTAAAGCCTCAATAGATAAAATCTATGGCTATGAAGAGCTCTGTGTATGAAAGAAGAAAGGAATTGATGAAGATGTTTCCAGAAAATGAGAAACAAGCTTATAAAGTATCTATTGAGCAAACGCAACTATGGAATAAAGCTCAATCTGCAGGTGATTTGGTTAGAAATATGTTACAAAAAGGACAATCAATCTCAGAATTGCTCAATGCAATGATTGCTCCTGACACAACCAATGCAATGAAAATAGTTGCATGGAAATATGATGAAGTGTTCGATGCCTTTTTAATAAAAAGAGGTAACGCTGTTTGTGATGTCTATCATTTTTCACTAGCATCATAAGCCAGTGCAAGATTTAAAGGAGTTGAACAAATTGCCTTTGATTAATTCATCTGGAGCTAAACGAGGTGAAATCTTTGTATAATTATTGAATGGAGGTCTAACCAGAACAAGTTCATTTTTGCAAACAAGATGTAATCAAGAGGATAAAGAATACCTTAATATACATTAAAGAAGAATAGAAAGTATAGATTAAAACAAGCTAAGGAGGAACATTTTTTGATTGAGTTTAGCAATCAATATTTTGAGAAAGTAACTACTCCAGGATTAAGAGTAATAGATGGAACTCAAAAGTCAAAACCAATTTTGAGATAGTTTTACAATGCTGATACTTTTGAATTGAAGTTTGTTCGAGATTTAGAAAATTGGGATCATGACATGATTTCTCTATTTGGAGTCTTTGAACTAAAACTTTTACATCCGAGTTACATCTCATTTCTGTCAATTCAGAAATTTGAGAAAGTAGTACCTGATGTGGCTGAGAATGAAAAGAAGTATTTCTTATCCATCATCAAAGTAATGAATGTTGCGATGTAAAGGATCACCTTGAGAAAAGCATTAGCTTATGCAAACATTATAAATAAAGATATCAAAGAGATAGAGTTCATGCGGATATCAAGCAAAGGGGTGCTAGAAGTGTATTCTAAAGAGCATCCAAAACCTTTTGAATTATATGCTAACATTGATATCACAGGTTTATCTGAAGAAACATTGAAGGTGATGAATCAGATGGAGATTAAGACTAATGAAGCTAAACCTGAATAAGGTATTTTGGCAAGCAAGTTCAAGTCAGTCATTACTAAAGCCTTGAAAGAACAAGAGTTGAATAGAGAAAAACCAATGTTCAAGTTCAAAGAAGAGGCTGAAGATTTCTTTGATGCTTGAAGACAAAAGAGAAAAGAGAAAAGAAAAGACAAGAAGATTAAAGATTGAAGATTTTGAAGACCGAAGACAATGTCAATCTTGGGGGGGGGGGGTATTGTTGAAGCTCTTAAAGATTAACATTTAGTCTTTTGTATAGTTTTATTATAGTATAGGGACTATGTATGTAAATAGTTATTCTTTTTGTTTATTGATATTATAAATAGCTTAGATGTGTATTTTTGCAGATAGACTAGACACAAGAATCATTTGAATGAACTTGTATCTGCTTCTATACTTGTAATTGTTTTTGCTACTATTAATGAACAACTATGAATTTTTCTTATTTGTTTGTTTGCATTGATTTGATTACATGTATATGCTTTGATTGAATTGCAGTCTAGTATCATCACAGATCGATTCTAATGTTGCTCAATGTTCGCATGTTCTTGAGCAATATGATCACCTTGATTATTATCTGAAAACAAAGATTTACATAACATAACATACTTATGTAAAAACAATCTATTTATAAGTAAAACTACCCAAAACTTGTATGCATTACTTCATAAAAGACTTATAAAATTTAAAAATAACACTATAAAATTTAAAAATAACACTAGATAAAATAAAACAACACTTCATATTTGAGAGAAAATGACTATTATTCTGAAAATGATATTATTAGATTCAGTTTAACATTAAAAAAGAAATAAAAAATTAGATTGATCTCTAAAGATACATGAAAATTAAATATTCATAAAGTTAATTTTTGTTCGAAGTCAATGTTTATTAATGAAAGAATGAAAATACATACCTTGCATCATGTTATCATGTGAGAAATCTTGATCTCTGTTAGAATGCGAGGTTGGTAGAATATTGTTAAATTCGAATCATATTTTTTTATTCAGAATTAATGATTAAGATGAGAGTAGGTGATCATATTATATTCGATGATATTATTAAATAATATTTTTTAATATAAAGTTTGTATATATATTTTTGAAGTAAAAGTGTTAGCCAGAGTCTACAATTTTATCCTGTGTGAAATCTTGATCCATGTTGTGTAGTTTATAAAAAATTCAAATTGTGAAATAATATTGGATATCACACTTTTATATAAACCGATGTTTGTATATGATACTCTCTCTCTCTATCTCTTTATATACTAGTTTAGAACTCGTATAATTACTAGAATTCAATAAAAAGTAATGAATTGCATAATTAAATATTAAATTTAAGAATTTTAAAATTATTTTTTAAAATAAGATATGTTTAAAATTATATATAGATAAGTAATTTAAGTATTAACGTTGAAGAGAGATAGTTCTAACTCAATGGAACTAAAATGTGAGTCTAATTAAGAGAAATTGATAACAAAATATCAAAACTAATAAAACAAAACAATATGACTTGCGCAAACTAATAATTTAGTAACATAAAAGTCTTAGTAAAGTTTACTTTTTAATTATTCTTTAAAATTAACCATATTACGCATGTTTATAAACTTATTTGTTGATAATATTTACTAAAACAAATATTCACTGTCATAAATAAGACTTCATTTCATTAAATTACCAAGTGTTATTTAAATAGTCACCTTCGGTGATTTTCAAAGATGTTTTCATGAATAATTTGACTCACAACTTTGTTATTACGAATAGATATATATTTTTTTAGTTGCGGTAACAATAAATAATTATATAATTATAAATGTTACAGAAAAATAAATAAATATGAACATTCGTTGGAGAGGGTATATATATGTAGTTTCTGTGTTAAGACATTTTATAACTTGTGAAGAACCACTTATCAAAGATTGATTAAGGATGTGTATCCGGATGTTATTGCAGGAGATTTATGCATATGGTTAAGCGATTGTTTACGATTAAAATAAAAAAAAATATTTTTTAAAGTTATATTTAAATGGTTGGTAATTATAGTATTTTAATAAAATTTAAACCGTTAATATATTTCTAAAATCATTTTATAACATAATGTACAATGTACAATTACCAAATTATAAGAAAAGTAAAAGAATGAATAATTGACACCAAAGAAAAATATATATTTAAAGTGTTTGTTTTAGTATATTTTAGTAAGAAATGATAGTTAAATTGATTGTTTTTATGATTTCTCTAATTAATAAGAGATTAAGAAGGGAAACATATTTTCTGAGTTGCAAAAAATATATCACATGTCCCATTAAAGCTTCTTTTATTATAAAATGATTTGCATTGTTATTCATAACATCATGCAACTAAAATCATTTGCGTTATTATTTTATCATTCTATCATGATAATATTTTCATTTGTACGTGATATTTTTAACACTACATGTTAATTATCACCTAAATGTAAATTTTTATTTCATGATAATCATAAGCCCACTTCTTACGGATTTTTTTTTAATATTTTAAACTTTCTATATTATATATTTGTTAGTCTCACTAAAAATGGTTCTTTATTTCTCTTTATTCTTACACAAATATTAAACATACTTAGATGTTATTATCAGGCTCGCAAACTATAAGACCCCGTTTCGTATCAAAATTTCCTAAAATTTGAAGTGAAATTGGAAAATTTTTATTCAAAATCTTGCATGGTTTATCAGATGGAGTTGGAATTACAAAATTTTCTTGCATTCATTGTTAGTTTATTTTCTTTTCAATTTCCATTAAAATATTTAATAATCCAATGAAATGTTTAGAATTAACATTCCAACTTTACTCAAGAATTGACAAACCAAACAAATTATAAATTTTAACAAGATTTCATTTCAATATAATATTTTTTGCAAACATTTTACGAATCAAACGACACTTAATTATCACCTTATCGTCACAACTGCTCCATTTGATGCACAACGTAATCGAAACATAAATCGAAAGCCTGAATAGTCTAAGACCAAACCATAATATTAAACCCATGAAAATATGAAGAGCTGCCAACCATACCACTTTAATATTTTGCCTTTAAAACGGCAAGCAAAGCCATCAAAGTTTTTAATGTTTGGATCCTGGACTTCCACGATAACCAAAGCATATAATATATATGTGTATATATATATATATATATATATATATATAATATAATGCTTGCTATACATTTATGTCTAAAAGACATGCATAACTATAAAATTAAATATTGCCTTTAGCCTGTGTGGTATTCTATCGTGGGCGTCATAAGTGTGAGTCTGGTAACATGTTGTCCACTTGTTAAATTAATAAGTGCGAGTCTGGTCACAATGTTGTCCACTTGTAGATAATTGAAGGCACAATTAACCTACCAAACACCACATGTTGATTTCATTTTTTAACTTTTTTTAAAGTAATATTTAGTTTAAGACCAACTTTGATTTTTGTTAAACAACTTGTGCATGTCATTTAAAGAAAACTAATAATGCGATTATGTTTACTTTTTCTAAAGATACGGATGTAAAATTTAACAAAAAAATAGAGTTGGTTTTCGAAAAAAATTTTGTTATGTAAACGCTTTTGACACGCGTCTGTTTCAACATTTTAAATGATAAGTAAACTTTTTTAACAACAAATCTATCGTGCTCTTATCATTAAATTAATTTAAACTAATTTACATAATGTTTGAATTTGAACTCGAGAACTCTTTTCTAAAAAACAAAACTCTACCAAATAATCTAGTCCCAGATTAAGAGATGATAAGTAATTATTTAGAAAACTAAATTAGTTGTTTAATAATTCTATGTTAAATACATATATATAAAAAAAAATGATTAACCAATGATTAAAAAGTTGGTCACAGCAAAACGTACTATGCGCGTGCGTATTTGGAAGAATGTGTTTTAAAAGGCTGTAGGAAAAAAGGTGTTGCTACGTAAGTTCGACTTTGACCATAATTTGGGTGATTTGTAAGATAAGAAACGAAAAGTTGTTTAATATAATATCAATTTCTTCCGATTATAATAAAAAAGTATCTGGGATAACACGTGTTAACACCACAATCATTCTCATCAAAATTTTTCCGTCTCTCTCTCCTATTAAATAATTACCTTAATTACTAATAATACTATTTAACATTTTTTAGATTTAATAAGTTAATAAAGAGATCTATTTATTAATGTTATTTCTAAATAAACAATTTTTTTATAAAATAATAAATTTATTTAAAGCACAAGACTTTTTTTAAAAATACGAAATATTTAAAATTGCTATTTTTAAAAAGTTATTTTTTTGAAACCAAAAATAATTAAATTTAAGAGTTATAATAAGAAAATTTTTAAAAATGACATTTTTATACGTTTTGTTTTAGAACAAAACGTTTATTTATTTTTTTTAAAAAAATAAAGTTTTAAAAAGTTGATATCGCTATTTTATAACTTACAGTCATTTCTATTACATAATTTCAGTGATATTATATCTTAAAATATTATTTTATAATTAATAAATTTTGTTATATTAATTTTTTATTTACTCAACCCGTGTAACACACGGGTTACTATAGCTAGTATGTATATATATTTATATAGTATAATAATGATGCTACTACTATTATTATGATTATTATTTTTATATTA
>BJCN01137813.1:0-15282 GCA_018326445.1 Flaveria brownii
TTCACGGTCAAGAAAATTAATTAAAAAACAAAAAAAAACTGAAAATTGTACTGCGAGAACATTGTCCTTGCTAAAGGTCTGGTCAAACTAAAAATTCAACTGGCCCTACTTTTTTGTCTTTTAGTGTGCTATAGTAAGGACATTATGTCCTTGCTATAAAATTTCCTTGCTAAATGTTATTTTTCTTGTAGTGAGAGTTGAGCCGGGGGTTAATTTAGCAATGGGTTTCCTCCTGAGTGGGTTGGAAGTGCGGTACCGACTGGGAAACGTATAGATGAACCCGATTAATATAACATCAGCTATCCAACAAAGTAGAGTTACACATTTACCGCTCAAAAAAAGAAAGAGAAACGAAAATAATCTCAATAATACAAAGCATTGATAAACCATACAAAACTTGATTTACTCCATCAAAAAGATTCCCTATCGACCACTCCGAAGCTCTTCCTTTCATTCTGAATTTAACCCATAATGAGCTTAACGCCTTAACATATTTCATAATCTAAGAAGGGCACACGTTCTTTTGATTAAAAGTAAGCTCATTCCTCAACTTTCATATACAGATGATGGCAAGTATCACTTTGAACAAACCGTGAGGTGTATGAACTTTAGGGTCTTCCATGTCACAACTGGAGGGTTTTGAAGTGCATCAATGTTATAATTTTATAAGGCCACAATTAAAAGGTTTTTCGGTACATCTTTTTGGTTTTGTTTTCGGAACTAAAAAATTCTTGGTTTGTTGATTTTGACGGGCTACTGATCTTGTCTAAAACAGCATAACCAATGATAATGGCTAGCTTTCTAGAGAGATTTTAGAGACCACTTGAGTCACATGACAGAACAAATGATAAATTCGACGAGTCATTCATATTGTTTTACAAGTGTGTTGATAGAGAGATGCAGTGAAAGATATTCAAATCAAGATATGCTATTTTCTATGTATAGTGACCTTGTAATTATTTTATAGAAAAGAATAAAAAAATATTTACTAAAATTAAAACTCGAAAAGAAAACTAAAAACCTAAACAAGACGAGAATGATTTATGCTTGACTTTAACAAGCTTACTTTTTGAGAGTAAAAAGCGAGTTAAGAGGGGAGTATTATTACGTTAAATAATTATTTGTTTTTATGTTTGAGTTGGTTTGGTCGTTATGATTAGTTAGGAGGTGTTTAGTGTAAATTGTTGGTTATTTGATGATTTGATCTATGTTTACATATCAACAAGATCATATTTGAATTTGAATTCATTTTCCTTCTTCGTGTATTTCTCCTCTCTAGTTTTAACCCTACCAAACGTATGCAAATAAAGAGACAACGTCAAGCTGGGAGTCAAGGTGCAACCGTTAATAGCGTTAACCGAAGATAATGATACGTGAACACCGTTACTAGCGTTAACCGAAGATAATGAGTTCCCACTCCCATATCACCTATATATCAAAAGAAATGCAAAACCCATAGAGAAACCATGCAAGAAGTCGGTTTCCTCCTAATTAAAAAAAATCTTCTTAGACTGGACGTAGTGAACATTTTGTTAACTCTAAATACCATTACAAGATAGTTAAAAAGTGCGCCAAACCCATATAGTTCCAAGCCCTTAATGGATGCCAAACATAGTTTTTGCTATATTATTGCATCAATAGGGGCTCTAAACACTAGTTAACCACTGCACTTTAGTAAAATGATTTTTATTTACTTGATATTTAAATGACATTTTAACTAAACACCCACTGCACATAGTCTTACAATTGTGTTCTCCAAGGAACAGTTGGGTGTTTCCAATTTTGTTTGGCATTTGTGTTCTCCACTGCACATAGTCTTACAATTGTGTTCTCCAAGGAACAGTTGTGTTCTCAAAGTTCGAAAACTCCTTAAACCTTAAACCCAAAACTCTAAACTTGTATGGGCTGGAACAACAAACATCGATTCCGTATGTAATGCATAAAGTTCTAATTTCTAAACAACATCTCGTGAAACGGATGGTTACCACAAAAGCGATGGAAATGATCTATGCTTTATTCACATTACTTGTGTTCATTATTTACTAATGCATATACTGGTTTATGACACTTGATGTGAAGTAATTACAAGAATTACATAACTAACATTCTTCACTCGAGAAAATGAATGAGAAGAAATTCAGAACCCATCAAGACTTGCAGCTACGTGAAAAGTGAATACATAAAAGCCGGGTAGCACTAAGAAAATATCAATCCTATGGTGCATATATGGTATGTCCTTTGTACACTCTGAAAATCTGACTTGTCATATACAGGAGAATAGAGATGACGAACAAGCAAGAGCAAGGATGTTTTCTTACTCGTGATTTACAGTTAACTTCTCTGCTGCTGAAAATCCAAAATACTAACGTTTAACAGGTAGCATAAACGGAAAAAGAACAGCGTCACACGAAGCATATGACAATAAAATAGTGGTTGAAATAAAACCAAAGAAAAGGGAGTTGGTAAATGTGGAAACAAACCTTTAGAATACATCCATAGAGTTATCTAGCATGGCACCATCATCCCATTGTACATCTTTTGCATTCGGATCTGTTGTTATTAACTCAAGAGGGGCATCTAACGGTGGTGGGCTCTGCATGGAAGGGCATCATTGATTAGTATTGTAGGTAATCATGCTTACTAGTAAAGGTTTTTTTTCTGGAGGGGACAAAATGCGACGGGTGGGTAACATATTTCCTTTGGTACTAGAAGAAACAGGTTGGGTTGGCCCGAAATGCTTGGCCAAAATTTGTTAAATTAGTGTTAAATATAATTACAAGAACTTAAGATTTTATTGATAGTGTTATCCTAGGTGTATTTAAGGTGCCACTACCAAGTGGTCGACGGAACATGTCCAATCTATAGGTGTTGAGTATGTAGAAGTGTGAGCTTGTTGTTCAAAGAAACATATAATTTGATTTAAACCCATTCACCATCTCAGGTTTTTTTCCCTTGTAAGAAAACCAAGAGTACATACCATGGAGCGGATCAATGCCCAGTTTATTCCACGAAAAAATGTGTGCGCTTTTATTTCACTGGCACCACATCTTGATCCTAACCGGGTTGCAGGGTCTCTGTTCAACAATGCATTAATCAGCTGTCTTGCAGCAAGACTTACCTGAACATCCATCCATTGCACAAACATTGTAAAAAGTAAATAACGTGCAAAGCCTGTGAGATGAAAAGTTAAGAATAGAGATGGAAAGATGGGCGCTTGGGCGGGTCAGGAAGGCTGGGTTAAGGGTCAAAACAAATTGGTGTTGGACCCTGCTGAGTCGGGTTGGGTTGACCTGAAACAGTCTTCTGTCCATCTTTTTAAACAATTATATTGTAGATAATGATTACAGATACAAAACAATTACAATAATAACGCAGATCTTTTAGTAAACCCATTAGGAGTTGTATGTATCAACCCATTCAATCAATTCAACATCTTCCTTCGTTTAGTTTCCTTTTTTTTTTTGACCCGTTTGAGATCAAACACAGCCCAATCTCTAGCCTAAGTAAATGGTATGACTAGAGGTCAATTTTTTACCGGAATGCTACTTGGAAATGTTAGGTCCTTATGCAATATATTTGCGAATGTCTTCTGCCTATTCTTTCCTCTAAACGGTGTACGACCATAAATCATCTCATATATCAAAATACCTGTAAAAAGATATCGAAGAAACTATAATATCTGAAAGTTTGATGGCGCATGAGCATAAACAAGCTTACCAACTGCCCACCAATCAATAGCACTGGTATGGCCAGCTCCTGTTATGATTTCCTGCAATGTTGTCATATGTAAGAATTCCAAGAATTAAAATATTTCATGATATCATAAACCATTATAGATTAAACATACTGGAGCAATGTATTCTTCTGTGCCAACAAATGAATTCGATTGTGTATGTGGTTCAGCGAAAAATGTGGGTGGGGGTTGGCTCCTAGATCTTCTTTTAGGCCGAGGATGCTTTATGACCTGCAAAATTATGGCATAAGATGACAACTTCACATAGAAGAAGAATATTGTTTTGAACATCAAATAAATAAAGACATACTTGAGGTTTACATTGAGTCCTAAATGATAGATCAAAGTCGCTCAATACAACATGCCCGTCTGTTTGAAGTAGTATGTTCTCCGGTTTCAGGTCCCTATAGATGATACCTGCAAAGGACAACTTCTTATGTACAGAACCATACATTGACCTCATGGTTGACCTCGAAAGCTAGCGACGAATGATTCAATACAGAATATATGCCGTCCATGTCCAATCAAGAGATACCTAAACAGTGGAGATACTCCAAGCCGATTACAACCTCAGCTGCATAGAACCTGCAATCAGAAATTATGAGTTCAAGTACATTAATAATGGATAAATTTTTTAGCCGAATGTTACCATTTACACAGTTTTTAAACAATCCTTAAAAACGAAATACAAAGGTCACCGTTGTTTTTTAGAACTTTTACAATAAGTACCTTGCAGACTCTTCACTGACTAATTTTAGAGGTTGTTTGTCAAGTAGTGCAAATAACTCCCCTCCCGGGCAAAAGTCTGTTATCAAGCAAACATGTGTCGGAGTCTGTGGAAACAAAGATGCGTTAGTATAGCTGCAACAATCCAGCCTACATGGAAACGTTAATTGAAAAGAATCATTTTTGTAAAAACTAGAAAATGCTAATTTTATAAGATACTTCTGTCTATTTTTATAAAGAGTTTCGAAAGAGGGAAATCTCAGACCTGAAAAGATGTGTATAGTGTTGGGAGGAAAGGGTGATCGAGTAGTGCAATTATCTCCCTTTCAGTGCAAGCTCGATGAACCTGCCATTTACATGACAACTTATTATTATAACTAACAACAATTGCATGAAAATAAAGTATGGTTTTTGATGAGCATACCTTGTTGCGGTTCAACATTACTGATTTATCCATTGCCTTCATGGCAAAAAGTTCACCAGTACCTTTCAGTTCAACCAAATGGACACTGCAATCAACATAAGAATCAGCTATTTAACAGTACTCAAGAACTAAGATTAACGAAGATCGTTGTGAATTATATCAAAAGGCACAAAATCGAAATCAGAAAAATCAATAAACAGAATCAAAAGGTGTACCTGCCGGTATCTCCACTTCCCAAAGGCTTGATAGGCTTAAAATGATCAAGGCCAATTATTTCACCACTTGCAGTGATCTGCAAAGAAAGGGTAGCAGAAGGAAGGCTGTAAATAATCAGATGAAACATAAAGCTTTTGGACACTGCAAATTTATAAAATAATTCAAGAGCCGTTACCTTTTGTATTGCTTTCCAAGAAGAATTGTACTTCTTGTGAGGCCTAGGAAAGACAGGTTGAGAGTGGATAGCCCACAAGTCCTCTGGCCTCTGAAGTGGGACAAAAGAATTTATAAGTGTAAATTAAAGTAAAGAAAACAAAAGATGACAAGTGATTATGCATTATACTAAAAAAACAAGAAAATGATAGCATATACTTCTGTATAAAATAGTAGAGCTTTCTACTTAAAACATAAAAAAGGAAAAAAAAAATTGTTGGTTTGAGATGCAATTCACAAAATTGTCGATTTGAGATGCAATGCACTGTAAGTCACTAATGATATACAATTTTCCAAATTTTGAAAAAGTAATTTATGCTACAATGTTGTAAACAAGTAAAAAAAACAACAATTATCAAGTAGAACACTAAGGAAAGAAGAGTACCTTACCAAGTTGGCATCAGGAAGTTCTCGAACAGCTTCATTAACATTTTCCGCAGTAGCCTTTACCTGGTCAAAGATGTAAAAACCTTATGTTTCTTGACAAAATCACATCATTCAAACTCTTTTTTTTTCTTTCTTTTTCCATTTTAAGAGGCAAACAAAGTGTATAACTAGCTAAAAGAAATATACCAACTTAGCACTTTCTTTCTCTGTGGTGTCTGAAAGGCGATTCCTTAGTGGTTCCACGTGACCACTTCCATCTAGTTGGACACCGATAAAGTATTGAAGTTCTCCCTGAATGTTAAAAGCATTAGAATGTCCCAAATTCCATAAAGGAAAGGCATCTATATGTAAATTCTTGTACTTTACCTTTTGGTCGCGCATAGGTTGCAAGTGGAATAAGTTCCAAAATTTCTTCCCTGTTATACAGTTCAAAAAGACAGTATAAATCAACCACATGAACCCAATTGTGTAGCACCACAGTTTCAAAAATAAGAAACATGAAATGCTGAAGGCATAGCTCACCACTCTTTGTATAGTTAATTAACTGCACAGTAATCTCCCTTTGTTCTCTGATAGCTGTTCTTATTTTATCGACGGTTTCTTGATCTGTTTCAGGTCCTTGCAGAAATCTATACAAAGTACATTATGATCATTACCAATTTATGCTACAGAAATAAACCTCAAAAATAGTGAGAGAAGAGGATATGTGCATGTTTTCATAGGAAAAAGCAACATGAAAGTGAAGCCTCTACCGACAGTTTCTGCCCAAAATTTCTTCACGTGTAAACTCTGTCAACTCAAGGAAGCTATCTGATGCGAAAATCTGCATATGGAGTAGAGATTCAGAGGTCATATATATGGTGCATCTCATTGAGGGCAGTTGTTTTAAACACAATTGTATGGTGTATAGCTCATACAGGAGCAAAGTAAGAGTTAAAGGTGTCTTGCCAGTTGCGTAACAGGTCAAAACATGTTATTTTTAGCTCGGGTTGGTTTGAACGAAAAAGACCTTTTATCCATTTTTTTAGATTTCTGATTAAGCATTAATGGATTAAATAAGATGAAGACAAAAAATTATTACAGTAACAATTAAAATCTTGAATACGGAGATGTTGGAGATAGTATGCATTAGAAACACTTTGGGTGAGCATCAACCCATTTGACCCATTCTGCCCAATTGACATGTTTCCTTTTTTGGATATTCTTATTATTTGACCTCTTTAAGATTAAAAGTAACCCAAATGGGTCTATTCTCAAGTAAACAGGTTGAAATTGCTACTCATCATAAGAATAGAAAGCAAGTATATCAAAGAAAAATATATGTTTAATCATCTTCTTACAATAGGATTATCAGGGAGCCTCGGATCTGTTATAACAAAGTTCTTTTCAATACGTTCGAGTGTAGTTGCTAAGTCTATTCCTTGACGTACATCCCTCACTCTTTGTGCACGATCCCAGCTATCGGTGCGAACTACATCTTTTGTCATCAACTCCTCTGGCTCAATACTTGGTTGACGCTCGTGGGTCGAAGACCTTCCTTTGGTCCTGTGCAACAAACATGTTTCACAAAACTTAAACTAATCCAGAAATAAATGATTATGTGATATTTATAATCATAATCAGATAATCAGCAATAATAGAAAGATTGTATATAATTGCATACGGACGTGCTTCTGCTGTTTAAAGATGTAACAATAATATAATGAAATCTTTATGTTTGGTAACTTCTGATCATTAAATACTTGACTAGGAAGTCACAATAAGACAGGTGACATCTGCAGATAAATAGGCACTCACCCGGTTAAGGAGCTGCGAATTGATTTCCTGGATTTTGTATTAGACAAATCGCCTTTAGGATCAAAGACAGGTGTTTCTCTTCCAGGTGTATTTAGGCTCATTTTTTCTGCTGAGTCAGCAACTGAGGTTTCAATGATCTTCTCCTGAATTTCTAGTTTACTAGACTGCCTTTGAGAACGAGGACGCTCAACAGTCTGCACAACCTCCACTATAGAACCTAACGCTGTTTCCTTCTGACGAGCTGGTCATGATAAAAATCGAATCTTTTTTAAAAAATATGTATGTTATTCCATAGTATGCGAGCAAAGCAACATGCATGCGTTTACTTACCATCATAGCGTATTAGTGACTTTGGCAATCCATTTGGTCTCAGTTCCTTGTCATTCATACCTTCTGTGTATTTGCTGACTTCTACTTGCATTCTGTGCAATTCAAGCAGGTCACCAATAATCATTACATATGCCAGTTAGAATGCAATTCACAAAAAGAGTAAAACAGAAGAAGATGTCTTAAGATTACCCAATGAATTTGATGGTCTTTCCATTTTCATCTTTGATAGGAGTAATTGTAAGTAGATTCCAGAAAGGTGTACCATCCTTCTTGTAGTTGTAGAGCCTGCCACAGTAACTGCTTCCTGTTTTCACCGCCTGTCGTATTTTATCCACCTCATTCTGATCCGTATCCTTTCCCTGCAGAAACCGACTGCACACACCACCATCTCTATACTTTCAGAAACATCGAATAATTTTCTAAAGGGATATGCTAAACGTACCTCTATTCACTAAAAGTAGTACATGAAATGACTAGTTTAGCATGACAGGGGTACGTTCAGTATAAATAACGGTCATGGGTTACATTTAGGCGGTTTAGCGCAACTTTTTGTTTATAAAACTTGGTATAAGCAGACTTACCAGTTTCTACCAATGACTTCTTTGGAAGAATAGCCAGTCATCGTAAAGAAGCCGCTGCTAGCATACATGATGGGGCAATCCGGCTTTGTGGCATCTGAAACAACAAACGTCTGTTGAAGGGTCTCCAAAGCATCTTTTAACTCTTGTGAAACTCGTGGCTGATCAGATGAAAACGAACCATCGTTCGACGACCTCCATGAGCTCCTCCTGCTTATCCCCTCGTCTACGGTTATGCTTGATCCCCTCGCCCCTACCGGCCATTCCACCGTCTCAAATTCATCATCTTCAGGTGGAGTGATTCTAGCCGTTGGAGGCTTGTTTTCATTAGGATTTTTGTCCAATGCCATCCGTTTGTTATATGTATTCTTTCACCAATGCCACAGATTTTGAGCTTCACTTATGTCCACCTATACATTTTTTATGACATCAATGGATAAAACCGTTATGTTAACTGATTTTGAACTCAGTGACTATAGATGAACAACTTTGAATTATTCACAAAACAACAATGATAAAAAAGAATTGTGTCTACATGTTTGGGGGTCAAACCATATGTCAACTATGACAACACTTGATATTTATTTCAATTTTAAGAGTTTTAACTTTTTAGTTTTAATGTAAAATTAATTTTTCTGAAATAACTGAGTCAAACATGAGAACCCGTTTGGTTAAATGTTAAACAAATAATTTAGCTCAACGTATTAATTAGCAAATTTGACCTAAAATATCACTAATTCCTTTAGGCTAAACGCAAAATTATCCTTTTTTTATTTTAAAATAAACATATTTATATATTAATAAAATAGCAATAAGAAACACAAGATAATACAAATAAAACCAAACCTTATAAACACAAACAGAACGACAATTTACAACGTGATTATATGCATTTGAATATATAATTTAATTAATTTCTTATTGATAAGCAAATGCAATTTTTTAAATAACAAAGTATTAATATTATATCCTTTTCTGCTGAAAAAGACCGTTGAGACAAGTTATTGCCATATATATTTGGTGCCGGTGCTTTTAGAAAAACTAAATTGATGATTAAATATATTTTAACCTTTGACATTATGATTTGAACAATAATTGTGAGAGTTAATTTGTTTTAAAAGAAAGCATGAACCCATAAATATCGATTTTCAACTATACGAAGACAATGAATCCCATGTTCCTTTTATTATTATAAATTCCCAAATTCATATTTTAAAGAAAATAATTAATTAAGTAGTGGTTGAATCATTATTTTTAATATTCTTTTAGCACATGGTCTTATGTTACTTCGATTCCATAAACAATTCTTAACCACTTTCCTGTTTGTTTCTGGCTAAATAACAGTTTTTTTAAACGGTTGGTTAGTTGTTAGTAAAGAATAATTTTTTATTTCTTAATTATTATGTGATTATTAAATCAACTCATTAAAATTTTCCTATAGTTGTAGCTATATTTTCGCAAATACATTAAATATGTATGAATCATTTCATTAACCATCATACACGTACATAACTTATAGTGAATACTCTCTTTGTTAGATATTAAAAGCTAACTTACAGTGAATACACTAGTTGTTAACTATTAGAAGTTATAAGCATTCACCAATTATAAAGCATATAGTTTCTATTCAGAAATAAGATCATATATACATTTATGTATATAGATAAAACAGTTTCCAAAAATAGAGATAGTTGTGATTTCCAGAGCGATAACCTTGAAATTCAGAAGCACATACCTGTACTAACTTGTGCTTTATGCATTAGAAGTTGTAAGTTGATCTGAGTTGAAAGATGAATGGAAAGAATTAAAGGTAGTATACACTAACAGTGTGTGTGAATCAACTAAAAGCAAATAGCAGAAGGTAGAGTGTGTGTGTGTGTGTGTGTGTGAAGAAATGGAAAATTATGTTTGGTTTAGAAAATGGAAATGGATGAGATAATAGAAGTGGTTGGTTGGTACGTTGATTGGTTGGAAAGATAACGCTTATGAATTAATATTATTTCCACGTGGCTTAATCATATACCCAATAGTTGCATAATGTCGCACGGCTCAAACAATGCCCACGCATGTCTCCTCAAATTATTTCTTCATTAATTTTATAATATCACACAAGCTACAAGGGATTTTAAGCGTCTTATCTTACGTAGATATCATAAAATAATAATATTACAAGGGAGTTTAAGTGTCTTATCTTACACAGATATAATATAAATAATAACTAGCGTAAGACCCTTGCGTTGTTGTGGGGGCGTAAAATCGTGCCAAGTAGCGTTAATGTCTGACCAATGTTGGCGATCACGTACTAAAACCGGAAAAACTCGTACTAAAAATAAATTAAATTAAATTAAAATAAAGCTGAACTGAAAGTAGATGTAAAAACGTTAAACCAGCATGTGAAATGTGAAACACTAAAAACAATTACTAGGTCGATCTATGGCCAAAACGTTGCAGCGAAGCTGTTAAATTGGGAAAAAAATAGGTGTAACAACAGTGAATCACAAGCGCACGTTACGACGTGTAAGCTCAAAATTTAGACTGAATTTAAAATGAAAATTTTGTAAAAGAGAAAAGTATATGGGAACAAAGTTGAAAGTGAAAAGTTACAGGGTTAAATTATTAAAAAATATAAAAGTTTTGAGTTTAAAATAAAATAAAAAATTGAGTAAACTGCCATTTTCGTCCCTGTGGTTTGCTCAGTTTTGTCATTTTCATCCAAAAACTTTTTTTTTCACCTGGGTATCCTCAAGGTTTCTAAAAATTACAGTTTTCATCCACGACATTTATTTACCCTGTTTGTTCAGGGGTATTATTGTCTTTTTTTATTATGCAACCCTCATCAGCTGCTACCATAAGCAAATACTGGGTCGAATGGGTGGATTATCTACTCGAACATTCCAATTTCCATTCACTGATTCCATTCGATCGTTGTTTTCTTCTTGAAACTGTGTTTGAGATTTTGTTTTAGGGTTTAAACATATCTACAGGGAGGTGAAAAAGATGGTTTAGTAAAGGATTAAAAAAATAAAAAAGCATTAAAAGACAATAATACCCCTGAACAAACGGGGTAAATAGATGTCGTGGATGAAAACTGCAATTTTTAGAAACCTTGAGGATACCCAGGTGAAAAAAAAAGTTTTTGGATGAAAATGACAAAACTGAGCAAACCACAGGGACGAAAATGGCAGTTTACTCTAAAAAATTAAAACAATTAGATGGTTGT
Organism: Flaveria brownii; assembly: GCA_018326445.1. Taxonomy (NCBI): domain Eukaryota; kingdom Viridiplantae; phylum Streptophyta; class Magnoliopsida; order Asterales; family Asteraceae; genus Flaveria; species Flaveria brownii. The sequence continues at coordinate 11,625 of BJCN01137813.1, forward strand.
ATAATATGCATAATAATGCGTAACAATATGTTTTGTAATTAGAATATATATAATATTAGAAGGGATTTTAAGTGTCTTATTTTACCAATTTGAACACCATATTGCATAGAATATTAGAAAGAAAATCAATTGGGTTGAATCGCAAAATTAAGGCATAATCAAACACTAGATGCAAAAATTAAGAAATTAAGACACAATCAAGGTAACGATCTGGTGGTTTTACTTGTTTGATTCAATGGTTTTGTTAATGGGGGATAGACAATGAAATCAGTATATACGATAGAGAGAGGGGGTGTTGTGGTGCGGTGGACTTCTGTAACGCCCCGTTTTTATGATCGCTAATAATAACAAATTACATGTATATATATGTGTGTGCATGTATGTGGGCCGATTTTTGTGTGAGTAGTGTGTACGTCTAAGATTTTATTTATTGAAATTTTTAACTAAAGTGTGTTTGTAATTAATCTAACTCAACCAAATAAAGTGTGTTTGTGATTACTCTAAAGACATAAACAAACAAATATACAGCGTAAAATTCGACTTAATAGTGGGGTCTGGGGAGATGAGATCAAGGTAGGTCTTAACCCTACCTCGAAGGATAAAGAGATTGCGCTTAGAGAGACCCCCGACTCACAAAACGTGTATAGTATATCCATAAAGCATGTATTCGTCAAAACACAAAAGAAATCATATTAGTACACATAAAGCTGTAATACTAGGAAATAAAAATACTAAGGTGAAGTCTACATGTCCAAGGCATCTTTAAATAGAGAGAGGCTAAAAGCATACCAAGAGTGTGTTTATCAAGGACCCCTACTACTACTACTACAGTGAGCCTGGGGTGCAAAGGCCATTAGCTTGGTTCTATTCAACTTGGAGTTGAAGCCCTATAAATCCATAGCAGGACTCATACGTCTTTAGTAGTTTCTATCACCGATCATGTCCTTTAAGAAGTTCAATTCTAGGATATCATGTCTAAAATTCTCCTCCCATGTCATCCTAAGCCTTCCTTTGCTCCTCTTCCCCTCCACTATTAGGGGCTCCATACTTCTTACAGGTTTCGTCTGTTGTCTCCTACGTACATGACCAAACCATCTCAACCTCCCCTCTCTCATCTTATCTGAGATGTGTACCACTCCTAATCTATTCCTCACCACCTCATTCCTTATCATGTCCATCCTTGTGTGTTCACACATCCATCTCAGCATTCGCATCTCAGCCACCTCTAATTTTTAGGCATGTGTCTTTTTGATAGGTTAGCAATCAGATCGAGATAACATGGTTGGTCGTACTGCGACCCTATAAAACTTTCCTTTCAGTCTCTCCGGAAACCTCTTGTCACACAAAATGCATGTGGCTGCTCTCTATTGCACCAGCCTGCTTGCGCTCAATGAGCTATATCATAATCAATGTCTCCATTGTTCTAAACATATGACCCCATATACTTAAACTTGTAGTCTTTGTTACAGCTTGGCCTTCAATAATGACGTGATAGCCAGTGTTTTGGAGACCGGATCGGACCGGCCGGTTCAACCGGGGATTGGTCGGTGGCCGGTCCGGTCTGATATGGATCGTTTTTTAGTGGTCGAACCGGTCGGTTCGACCCGAACCGCTGGTCGGACCGGAAAACCGGACCGGTTCGGACCGGTTTTGGTATTTTTTTTTATTTTAATGGGTAAAAACGGGGTGTTAAACCATAAATTAGTACGTTGGATATACAAATATAATTAAATTTTATATATAACTATAAAATACATATATAAAACATATATAAATTACTTATATTTAATTACATATATAAATATAGTTAAATCCGGTCCAACCGGTCCGACCGATCCGACCACCAAACAGTAAGGCGTCCGGTTCGACGTCCGATCCGGTTCTGAAAACATCGGTGATAGCCCTCCTTTCTATGTCCCCACTAAAGTTACAGTGTAAGTACTCGGTTTTAGATATACTAATGCGCAAGCCTTTGCTCTCTAATGCATCTCTCCACTCCTCTATTCTCTGGTTTAGGCCTTGCTTATTTTCCGCTACCAACATAATATCATATGCAAAAAAGGAGACACCACAGAATGACTTTTTGTATCGTCTTTGACAACTCATCCAAAGCTACTACAAAAAGGAACGAGGACTTGGCACAATTCCTTGGTGAAGTCCTACCTCGGGAAGAACTCTATATCTCCGACTAGTGCCCGAACCCTCGATGTGGCACTATCATACATATCCATGATTAAGTCTACGTACTTTGAAGGGATTTGTCTTCTATGTAGGCTATCCCAAATCACCTTGTGCGGCACACTATCATACACGTCGATAAAAAACATATGCAGGTCTTGCTTCTTCTCTCTATATTTTTCAGTAAGCCTCCTTAAAATGTGTATTTCTCTTCTATATTTTTGGTAAGTCTCCTTGTAATTAATCTAACATTATGCAATTATGCCGAACTTGTGGAATGGTGCAGGACCGATCATGTGCTAGTATCATGCCTTTTTGCGAGATGTATATAGTGACAGGTGTGTGCGTGGATTAAGATTTCCAATTCTTGTTCTTTCTGGTCGATCACAAGCTTGTTGAAGATGGTCAAAGGGTGCAATTAACCAAAAGCAAAGGTAAACTCATTCATATGATCTTTTTGGTGACATTACGGAGAATACGATTAAATAGGAATGAAAGGATTTTTAGAAACTCCAGAGGGTCGTTATCTAAAATTATGGACATCAAAGAAGCCAATCTTTTTATGCACCTACACCGAGCCAAGACCAAAGGAATTAACTGGGATAGTTGGTGTAATTTCAATATGGTATAATGGTGTTTGTCTTGGTGTCTTTGTTACTTCTAACCCCTTGCTAGAGGGAATTGTTTGTACTTTACATCTTTGTTTTATCGGAACTACTTATTTTATTTGGACCAAATTCCAACCCATTTAAGCATTAAAGTCAAGTCAGGTTGTTGATTTTAAATTCTTTTGCACCTAATCCACCATCGTGTCTCATGTCGTTTATTGGTTTAAAAAAGAAGATAGTAAACATGTGTAAACATTAGTTAGGAAGTCTAAACTTCTCCAACTGTGTCAAAGAGAAAAGATATTCTAATCTATACTATATAATAAAATAGTAACTAAAATATCACATGTGACTCTCATATTACTTTTTAAACAATTTTTCCGTCTAAATTAATATATTATTTTAGTCATGTCTTTTATTTTAAGAAACTTAATTTATAGTAATAATTCATTTTCTTTTAATTTAATTTTTTATATTATCAACTTAATTGTGTAATCGTATTGTTTTGAACTATACATATTTTTATAGCTAAATAAGATCCAATTTAAAAAAAAAGAAAAAAGAAAAAGAATATTTATCGATATATTTATTTATTTTAGATTAGTATGATTTTAACACAACTGGTTTTAATTTTAAATGGGTTAATTATATATTATATTATTCAAAAAAGTATTTGAATATAATTTATAAATGTAACTTTTTGTTTTTCATTGTTATAGTAATTCATAACTTAATCATACGAGATATTTATACATTTATGAATTATATTGTTTTTATATTTTCAACCCGTGTATTACACGAGTTTGCTAAAACTAGTATTAAATATATTATTAATATATGTTTTAATTTTTTAAACTGATGATAAAAAGATC